>OOFC01000636.1:19714-38471 GCA_900323345.1 Pseudochromis fuscus
TGTTGAAAAAAAAAAAAAAATTAAAAAAAGAAAAAAAAAAAAAAAAAAAAAAAAAACACTTTGTAAATTTTCATGTTTATATTTTAAAGTTGTTTTTTTTTTTTTTTCCAGACAACAGAATTTGGAGACAGAGGATTTCAGTGCTGTGGAGGTGAACACAGACAAACTATGAATCAGTAAATTGCCATGTACATTTTTATCATTCAGTGAGATAGGCTAATTTATGAATAGATATATAGATTGATGGTAGCAAGGGTTTTGGTGGCAGTAATACATGTTTTGTTCCACTAGGTGGTGATCTAATAACATGGGAAAAAACTTGAGGAACTGTAAATCCTTGAGTCAGTCATGTGAATCAGGAATGTTGTGGCATACCCACTGTAGGAAAAAGACAAGGGAATCTTCACACTTCTTCCTTTCTGAGAATGAAACCAGGCCTTTAGCAGAGGGAACCAATTAACAGCCCTTACTCCATACAAATGGAAAGATTTCAACCTGTGTCTGTGTTTTTATTTTTTGGAATTTTCCAAACTAAATAGCTTGTCATTCTGCATTCTGGTGCAATGTACACATTCCAGGTCTAACATTGCATGTGTGTCACCAATAGTGTTTAAAATATTAAAAGATCGAAAGGTTGATGACTTGTGACACTGATTAAGGTGAATATCAATCCTATTAATGGCACATAAATCATATTTTTCAATGCCTTATTAGTAATCTAAGAAGAGAAATGCAAAGCCATAATGTCACTCGTTAAATTCCATTTATTATATATTTATATATAGGTTATAAACATCACAAAATAGAAAGTTGAGGAAGGTCTTGCACAAAGATATATAATCAAGTAAAAGAGCAACCTTAGATTAGACAGCAATGGCAATGGAAGTGGACATATCATCATATCTGGTTTCAGTGTTGCAGCTGTGTTAGAAACATTCTTATTCTATTATTTAATTTTTAGTGCAAACAGAGTCTTTAGAGCTCTTGGCTCAAAGGAATTATTAAAGATTTATAATAAAATAGGATTTTACAATATAGATGTTAAGGTTGCTCTTTTATTGCATACGGTTGAATTAAGAACATACTGTGGTATTAGTTACAATAAGGTCTCAAGGTCATGATGTTCAGGTCATCTAATATTCAATATATATTATATACCTCTTACATTTCTAAGCTTCAAATGGAATCTCATTAACATAATAAATTTAATTATAAGCAATATCAATATTAAAATACCTGAATATAAATAACATGCTTTGAGCAAAATAATTATTCATTTACAATGTAGTTTAAACAACCTAAGTCAAGAGCTGTTAAGCCTTTAGAAATAGCTAACCCTATACATTGCTTTGTGTCAAATGCATTTTTTTAGACTGAAGGCCACTTTCAAACAAAGCAATTTATACGAGAATGACATCAAAATCTTTTCACAAAATGAAATAAGTTCCAACTAAAATCTGTAATGAAGTGGGAAAACAAATGGACATTTGGTGGTTTGATTGTACTTCTTTGTCTATGAAACCATAACTAATATAGCATTAATTTAAAAAAAAAATACCCACACAATTACAACATACCAAGGAAATAATACTTAAATACTAATAAACAGTTGTAATATTACAACCACGGTAATAAGATATAATATAAATTTCTGATATGATGTTTGTTGAAGAAATCAACAGTAGGTGACTGTTACAATATGAAACCTGGCTCTGCCAACTATTATGTAGAGGCAATGAAATGTGCACTTCATAAATATTGTGTGCTTCATACATTGTCTGCAGAACTGCACAGATCATACACGTTCACATCTTAAACACCTGGATAACTGGGTTTGTGCCTAGTCTACATGCAGGCTATTAACTCTTCTGAGTGCAACAGGATCAAAACAAGCCAAAAACAAATGTAGGACAACCTTTAAAAGTGTGTGTTTGCTGTATATGTCTGTGTGTGTCAGAGTCTTTGTGTGTGTGTGGTAACAGACATAACTAAGAGAAAGAGAGAAACAGAGAGAAAGGGAAATAGAGTTAGATTGTTCACAAATATACATATATTTCCATATCAGTGTTTAATTTGCTATATCACACCGTGTATTTACAATATATACATTTGTGTAGCTGACATCATTATCATTACTATTTAGTGCTATTCTATATAATATCATCTAAAAGATGAGGGGTGCCCACCCAGTCTAGTGTTCTTGGCTCTGATGCAGCCATGATCATGCACATAAACTGTTTCCCTGTTCTCTTATCTATCGGGTAAATAGTAGTAGGAGTGAACCTTTTGTTGCTCTCCACAAACTCACACAGCTGATTATAGATTTTGGGGTACTCGTGACGAAGGAAGACTCCTCTGGTCCTGAGCTCACGCTGGATATTGACAAAGCACACCTCTCTGGCTTTTCTTCCCTCTTCCCCCTCCTTGTCAATGTCTGGTGTGCCTGGAGGCGGAGTGAGGATGAGAGTTTCCATTTCACTCTCCTTTTTGAGTACCTTTTTGTCAGGACTTGAGGAGGCCAAGGACACCTTTGCATATTTTCGAACTGTTGGTGCTTGGACTCTTGGAGAGGGTCTGTTAGGCACTAGTTCACCAACAGCTATGGATACATTCAGAAGAAAACATTCATTGGGGTCATACTCGTTTCCTGCCTGCTGCAGTTCCTTGCAGTATTCACCTAGGTTGTCCTTGAAGCCATCCAGCTCTCTAAGAGATAAGTATGTGGGAGACATGAGTAGGCTCTCAAGCCCAACTTGCAGGAAGTTGTCAGCTGTGTCTGGATTAGCAAAGCCCAGAAAGAGAACACCTCTCCCTCTGGACAGGTAGCCAGCTTTAGCAACGCGTGAGAAGGCTTTGTGGATCTCTGTATTCTCTCTGCAGAACTTAAGAGTGTGTCGACACACACTGCTAACACGTCCATAGAGGCATGTCTCTTTATGGGTCTCCCAGTCATCCCTGCGACAATTTCGTGAGCAGTAAAAGGTGTAGCAACTGTGGCACGATTTGAAGTACAGGCAGGCATTAAACATATTCTCAACTCGGTTGCACTTCTTGTTAGCACACACCATAGTGTCGTCTTCATCTGTACTGTGGTCTGGAGAACATTCTTCTGCACTCCTTTGTAAAGCATCACACCCGCTATCAGGGTCTTTGATTGTGTCAGGGCTGGATTTAGAGGACGGGAGCTGTGTGTTCAGGCATCCTAAGTTTTCAAGTCCAGAAGATCCTCTGTCTTTCTCATCATCTTCTGTGATTAGTTGTTTTAGTTGGTCTAAAAGGTTTTCACTTGACTTTCTGCTAGTTGGTGGTTTGTAGTCAACAACCAAATCAGCTAAGAGTTCATCCAGTTGCTCCAGACTCTGCTGAAGGGAGAAGTTGTTGTGTTTCCTGTCTTTGGTAATGTCCGCTGTGTTCGATGGCTGCTTCTGATGCACCACTTTCTGTGATTGTGTCTTTTCACCATCCAATGTATCCCAGCTGACAGAGTGGACCTCACGTCGCCTGCTGTTGCCTGCAGATATGTCATTGTCTGTTATGGTGATCTCGGGAGTTACAAACCAGTGCCCACTCTTGGTATTCCTCCATGGGCTGTTTGAACCCCTCTCTAAAGAGGTTTCAGAGAGAGACAGGGCAGCATAGCGCCTTGGTGAACTGGAAAGGTTCAGTATGACAGGTTGCGATGGAACATCAGCAGATGTTCCATGCCTTGCTTGATAAAACAAGTTCTCATAGCTTCGTCCACGTGGCACTGATTGCTCTCTGTCATGCCGTGCAAAGAGAATATTGTCCCATGACTTGGAGTGGTTTTTGGCCTCTGCCCCTAGACGACTTGTGTCTGTATAGCTATTAGTAAACCACGGGGGTATACTGGGATCTTGCCTGACCCTTGGTGGTGTGTGCTGAGAGGACTGGTTAGAGTAACCCGATATACTTGAGCGATACCAGTCATCTGAAAAAGCCTGTGACATACGGGGGCGTCGACGACCCTCTGTATGATATGGCCTGGGTGGAAAGTACTGCTCCTCAGGAGAGCTTAATGGTTTGGAATAAAACAACCTTGAGCTACTCATATGGTATGGATTGAATCGGTTGTCCTCTCCATAGTAAGCTCTAGACAGTGGAGCTTGAGAAAAGTATGATCCTGCCTCACTTGTGGAGTAAGGCCTATTGTATACAGAGTGTGATGGATCTCTGTTGGAAAGGTGGTCTGGGTAATATGACCTGACAGGAAGGGTGTGCACCCATCGAGTCCTTGGATCATACTGACTAGTGATTGTACTACCATGGCTGGTTAGACTGGACCGATCATCCTGAAAGTATGCTCTAGAATAAGGATGGACTGGATACCTTGCAGCATCTTCTGTATAGAAAAACTTGGTTGGTATGTTAGGATTTGAGTAAGCTCTTTGTTCTTGACTCAGATATGGTGCTGTTGGTGATGGCATCCTGTGCATGTCTAGATGCTGGTAAGATATGGGAGACATGCTGGTGGTGTAGTGGTATCCTTGTCGAAAATCTCCACTGTAGCATTCGCTTGGAGTGGGCGTTGGTGAGGATACAATCTGCCGTGGTACATACAAACCTCTACTGCTACTGGCTTGAGAGTATCTCTGCCAAAGATGGTCTGTCCGTACATTTGGGACCTGCCTAGCTGTATGTTGCAGAACAGCAGCATCTGGTTTAATATCCACGCGACACCTAACATGAGGGGTTATGGCAGGCTTATCTGGTTTATCCTCCTCAAAACAGTCTGAGACATAGAGTGGAGAATGAGGCTGCAGTTTGATAGGATGCACCTCATTCAAAAAAGGCCTGTTTGAGGGGTAGGATTCTCGTTGTGTTTCAGAAGTCCTCAAGGTATCTGATGTAGCCTGAGGTGCATCTCTCCCCTTCCTGGTTCCTGGAGGAGATACGGAAATGGGCACAGGGGTGAGGGTAGATTTAAGTCTAGGAGTACTTTTCGATCTTGGTTTCTTTTTAGAATCTGACCATGTAAGATGGCTGGTTTTATCTTGGGTGGTGTGCTGCTGGAACTGCCTGGTGTTAAACAGATCAGGAGATGAAAAGCGAAGATGCCCAGGCTGATCTAGTCCATTCCACATGAGATCTTTGTTTAATGTCTGGTGCTCAGATCTCTTGTAAGGGTACTCCATTGAGGAAGAGAAAGACTGTGGGTCATCCAGTGACTCAATGAAGTCGAAGCTACGGCAGTGTCTCTTGTTGATGATCTCTGATTTATCAATCATTTTCAAGTCACATTGCTGGGAGGAGTGGAGAGAAATGGAGTGGTCAGTGGTGGGATTGAGAGTAATGTCCCGATACAGAGTCGATGCCAGTATATCAGGTGGATGCGTTCGTGTCATCTTAAAGGAACTTCAACTCTCTCCATTCATTGTGATTCAAGATCAACACAGCCTATGGACAGAAAGAGATAAAGCAAAAACTGTTTAATGCACTTTCAACACCTATAGAGTTCATTCTTACAAAAAAAAGACAGAAACCATACGTTGTACACAGAAAACCAAACAACAGATTACATCAAATATATATATAAATACATTTTAAGATCATTTTAATAACTGGAATTTATATTTCTCCAAGCATAACAAAACAACAGGAAGTATTTTGGTCTGATGACTGTCAAAGTGATTGGGTATAAATTTAACAGGAGTAGTTGTTCATTAACTAACCTGGTTAATAAACAATTTAATGCCAAGAGCTACAACTACTAAGCAACACAGCAAATTGTCAGTGTTTTAAAAGCTTGCATTAATAGAGAGCAATTAAAGGGGGTGGTGTTCATGTAATCAAACTAACAAAACACACCAGATTAGACCTTTAGTTTGACTAAATGAGACTAAATTAGACCGTGTCACATTATCTTTAACTGCTTCCTACAAGAAAAATACCAGAAGAATAAACTGCTGATAGCAGAGTCTTCATATTTAATTTGAACTGGAACATTGTTCAAAAACATTAAGTACTGCTGCAAACTATAATAATAAAGCTAGTTTCAACCACAGCATTAATGCTTCACAATGAAGATGTCTCAGAGATTATACGATTTTAAATTAATTGTCATACATTACTGCAGCTTGTCTTAGGTAACCATTACATCAGGTAACCTCCATAACCAATTACTTTGCTTATCATGTAAACAAAGCTATTATGAAAACAATTACTGTGCTCTGCTTCAGAGAACATCCAGAGTGTTTTTAGGTCTTTGAAAAATATTACAAACACAACATTTCGACAATGGATTTTATGTGTCACACACACACATGGGCTTTCTTGTTGGCACTCACCCACAAGCCAACCCTGCGTTACCATCTGTTCATCGTGATGAGAGAGGACTGACCAGCCTTCTCCCTGTCATGTCTCTACAACACACCTAAATATCACGTCTGTTCACAACCAACCTCGACACATAAACATACACTGTTCTTTGCTGATTTGCTTGGTTGGTTAGATATTTGATGTATTTTAGTTATATGTTATCAATATTGCTGGCCACCAGTGTGTGCATTTTGCTGCTTTGAATAAAAAATAAACAGCTAAAACTGCGTTACATATCCTAATCTATCTATACTATGACCAGCTTTCAGTTTACATAAATGGAAATCAATGAATCATTACAAATAAAAACCAGATCACTGACAATAGGCTAATCAACTATATATACAAGTACATTCATGGCCCTTGCATATTTTATTATGTGAGCCTCTATAGAGTAAGCACCACTTTATTCAGTGTGAGTGTTTCAGCTGAATAGGTAACTGAGACCTTCTAGGTATCAATTATATAACAATGAAGTAAGAAAATGTAGGGTAGTTTAAAAGTCTGCTCTGCTTTACACTTCAGATTACATACTGTTATCAGCTGTTTTATCACCACTGGGACTGTGGTTATTAATGTCTAATTAATGGCAGGTTATCAGTGTGAATTAAAATAAAATCTGGGACAAATTTTGTGCTATTTGTTCCAGTGTGGGACAAGGGAATTATGAATATCACAATTACTGATGATTATGGGACTGGTGAGGGGATAGTAAGAAAACATATTTCAACACATTGTATTATCAATCTTTCATTCCTTCAATTTTTCAGTGAATGAAATGAGGAGTCAGCAGATTAGCAAGGGGCTTGGTGAGACTTTTTCTTATATGGTATAATGACCGTCAGGATATGAACAATAGCTATCAGCACCCAATCAAATACTGTCAAAGTAATTATGAATGGTTTGCCACTTATGCTGCAGTAGAGCTCAATAAAAGGTACTTCACACGTCCCTGGGAGGATGCTACAGGATATAAATGTCATATGAGATAAACTTAAATATATGAATTAATAATGTAGCCTAATATAGTGACAATTACCACCCCGACTGACCACACACACACACACACACACACACATCCTGCACAAATATCATTTGAATAAAACATTATTGTTGTTATTATGTTGTTTTTGTTTTGTTTTTTTTAATTAGAGGTCAAGACATTATGACTCAGTAAATGCACACAGTCCTTCCTCTGCTCATCTTCATGCTTCAAGGCTCCTCTTCAATAGAGAGACTACACTTTCTAGCACAAGTATTAAACCACATGCCACATACTGTCTCCATGGCTACAGCACACAGCAAAGAAACCATTAAATGCTCTTCCAGTCCAGCACACTGAGGGTAGAAAATCTCAGTGTGAGAAAAATAAGACTGATAATCAATGTGCACTGCTTCACAATCTACGGGGGCAAATCTATCTGTGACACACAAGTGCGACTTTACATAAAAGGATGTAACAATGATATTGCATAATACCCTATTCATAACCAACCACGAGCTGTGATTTTCCTGGGTTTGTTTGAAGCTACGGTTCTATATGTATCCTAACATCATTTTTGGCTCTTATTCACGTGGGTTTGTTTTTTTTACCATTTATAAATAAAAGCAACTTCGAAGACTGTGCGATCCTTTTTAGACAATAACAAACGTGATGCAGATTTGCCTGAAAACTCCCAACGGGCCCGCGCCAAGGCGCATTCAGCCATGAAGCGTTACCAAATACTTGCTCTATAACGCACTAGGGCACCCCTTTTTATTTTGGTGCTGCGGCACGGACGGCCCTCCATCCTTTTTGAGGCTGACCTAATGCCTTTGAGGCCGGAATGACATCATTTAAAAAGAAAGAAGCAGCGGGTTCAAATCAGGACTGAGCCCCGCCGTGGAGGCAGGGAGCCAAAGAGGAATGAGTTCGGCTAAGTTTGGACATTTACGATTTGTTTGAACGGAGAGGCCTTACCGTGTCGCCGGTGAGTTGATCGGACGCGGTGGACATGGTTGAAGCGGCAGCCTGGTCTCCGGGAGGTGTAGCTCCGTCAGCCCTGCCGCACCTGCTGTGAGCTTCGTCCTTCATGCTGCCTTACATGTTGTCTGCTTCACCCAGCGATGCTCTCACACTCGCTTATGCCTTTGTGTGTGTGTGTATGTGTGTGCGTGTGTTTGTGTGTGATGGAGGGTAAGGAGGAGGTGTGTCTGAGCCTGCGCCTGTGCGCGTGTCTCTGGAGGCGTGGTCGTGCGTGTTTTTATGAGGAAGGAGGAGGAGGAGGTGGAGGTGGAGGGGATCGGGGGTATCTGGGTGTTCAGTCTCTGAGCAGCAATGCGGTCTATCCGTTTTAATCTAGGAGTCCTATGAGGACTAACTGCCTGGGCATTTCCGAGGGAACTGCCTGCAGTGGAAGGTGCTTTGTAATCACTGCTGTCCACGATGAGGAAAAGCACATCTGACAATTACATTTTTAGAAAGTTTACGCACAGACTTGCAGATTTGGGCCTCTGCTACAGTGGACTGATCAGTCCTCCCACACTGTTGGACATGGTGATGAGAAAAATCCGTCTTGTGCCAATATACACTGCAATTTTTAAAATTCAGTTTTAGTGGAAGTGGATATGTCATGAAGGGCAGTCTGTTCTCCCATTTCTTGGGTAATCACGTTATTGTTTGGTCCATAAAAGGCAAGAAAACTGTTTAAAAACGTTACAATTTCCAAACACCATACCACTTATGACACAAAACAACAAAGTATTTTTATTTGAGAAACCATATTCTATAAATGTTTGACATTTGTGTTTGAAAAATTCAATTTCTGTCTGACAATTCATTTACTATTTGTTGCAGATGTTGAGTGTTGGACTGTTTATCTGCCCTGGCCCACTTACTCCTTTGATAATCAATGATGGAGTCTGCTGCAATTGGCAAATAAAAATCCTGTTATACCCCATGGACTTGCTTGATAAATCATGACTTTAATACAACAAATTACTAATCTCCTTTTTGCCAATCTTTACTCTGATCTTACTTTTTTTTTTTTTTTTTTACCTTCCCCTGTTGCCCTAAAATCTCACCTCAACACATCCCTCTGCACTGTCTGAATTGATGATGGGGACAGCTGGCTGTGAGCCCCAGCCCCAAGCATGTGACTGCCGCAGAAGAAGTGCTTACTGAAGCACTCTCACGGCAGATAGAAATCACTACAGACAAACTGTGCTGATCAAGCTGAAGATAGCAATGATACTTAGCTTTTACAGTGCACATTTTATTACAGGAAAGACAGCTTTTTCCACTACTTGAGCACAGAAGATGATCACCATTTTTTTTCTTTTTTTTTTATTATTATCTCGACTTTTCCTGCCTGCATGCTGGTTACAAAACACCACAGCTAACCGAGACTCCATCTGTGACATACCACGTGTATGAGTTATGATTCAGAATACAGTGGATCTCACATTGTGCAGCATCCAGCATCCCTGAGAGTGGGATTTATCTGAGCATGTGTGACTCACTCTGTCCAGCACAGTACACTGGCATCAGTTTGTGTCAGCTGTTGGTTAGTCGGCATAAGTGTCTGTCAGCTGGCTGCTAGCAGGTGTCTTAGGCACCTCATAGACTCCGTGGAGAGGAAATCAATGGCTCCCTGTTGATTAGAGACCCCTCTGATGGGGATCAATCAGGCTTATACCACTACAAAGAACCAACAATAAAGCGTAACACTGCGTCGCTATGCCTGCTCAAACACTCTCCGATGTAACTCAGTAAACAACCTTCAGCTCTCCAGCTGTCTCCAATTAATGCTATGTAAGATTAAGTGACTCTCAGCAACTTTCTTTCTGATTCTGTAGTACTCCCATTGGTGGGAATTACATAAGAGATGTGGGGATGCACACACAGCCAGGCCCCATTGCTTATGAAGTCCATCCCCAAAATAGCCAGTGTGCAGACTAATACAAAGCAGCTCAGAGCCTCATTTTTTTTTGGACTGTAATGATATGTCAGAGGAAACAAGAAAAGCACATTAGACAGAGATGGTTAGTCAAATACATTCAGCTTGACTATGCCACGAGAAATCCCCAGGGGAAGTTAAGGACATTGTCTATGGCCTCTGCAGCGATGAATATTTCACACTGCCAGAATTAGACCTCTTGGATAGACATATGACTGAATGTGCTTGGTTCGTTCAGATCCACCCACATTCATATGGAGACACATCGATTCAGTGGACTCACGATCAAAGGGGGGTAAAGTGCAGCAGCGGTGAATCTGAAGACTCAGTGGGAGATGCACCCAGGGTCCCCTTAATTCCAAATGAACCCTGATTAAGTCCTCAACAAATTAAACCCCCCAATCCTCTCTGTCCAACTTTCTAGTCCCAGACATAATTTACAGTGGTGGCAGCCCATATAGGGCGCACGCCACTCAGACCTCGTGCTTTGACGAGGATTTAGAAGCAGCCATGTGAAGTATTTGGATGCGGTTTTGGCTCAGTGAGGCCCTGTAGAATCAACATTGGCGTAGTTTTGACTCCCAGTGGATCAGACTAGATTATAAGCGACGGATTGTAAGGTTTCTCCACACTGAGGTAGGATTGCCAGAGGCACAGTTGGTATTGTCGTCAGGTAGCTGATGCTGCATGTTGTAAAAGTTGCAGCTATTTGAAAGCGATTTCATGATCACTCCCTGAAGGAACATTGATAAAGTTATTGTTTTACACTCACAGAAGAGATTAAACTAATAACAATAGTAATGGACGAGCCATCACAAGTAATTTTCCACTGCTTGATTAAGAAATGATGTTTACCTTGGCTGCACAAAAAAAGAACATTCCAATCCACCCCAAGTAACACTTATAAACAAATTCATGTACAAGCCAAACCATTTGGGAGCCGTTTCCATGGCAACCCACGGTGAGTAGGAGCAAAAGAGACTGAATTGATTTCAAAGGGAATGAAGTAAAGTGCTGATGGGAGCCTTCCATAGAGACCATAAAAATCTACGTCACAACGACGAGATGAAGGGGATGTGAAAATTGCTTGTAAACCTTCAGCATTCTGCATACGCACAGCAGGATGGATTTCAGCAGTGCAGCGGCATATGGAGCGAACATTTAGCAGAGACATACAGCATGCATGTATCCTACATCCCAGATTATCTCAAGCAGAGATTGACAGATAAAGTTAGCATAAGGTTTACCATAAGGAGACCCCCCTCTGGCAGCCTTGTGGTGAAAATGAGATGAGAAGAAAGATCTGCGCTCATGTGGGCATATTCTTAGATCCTCCTCTCAGTACATGTAGGTCAAAGTAAGAATAGTGTAGATATTATTCACAGCTGCACTAGGCAAACACAAACTCCTCTGTCCTGGCCTCTGGAGTCGAAGTAAGACATCCTATGGTGAGACTTAATTAAATCTTTATTACACACTCCTCTCTCATCCTTCATCATCTGCCGTTTGGCTAAGGAATCACTCAGTCATGTGTGCAAGTTTATTAAAGGGGAAACACATTTGGAACGAAGCGACGGGCCTCTCGGTGGGTGTCGTTTCTTTCTGAGAGCTCCTGACGATGTTAATTATTTGTGGTAGTGCATTGTCACCATGATAGTGTTATGTAACGACACTGAAACAGACTACAGCTATGTTGCTTTTTCAGCAAGAGCGTAAATTCAGGAGATTTTCAAACGCTGATTAAGCTCAGCAGGAGGTGTTATCATGCAGGACTGTCATTAAGGACCCACTATTCAAGACTGGAGACACAACAAATCTTTTGTGCCTCAGTTAGGAATCAATGAGGGCCTTCTAAATATGGATATCGTTCACCCTCCATCCCACAGCAGTACAATGCAAAGCAGTACTGGGTTGCACTAATTGTGCAAGCCTGTAGGCCATGTATAATAGCTGTAACAGTCACTGCTTCCCATTCAGACACTACTACATTCACAGCCTTGAATAAAACATCTGAATCGTACACTGGCATTAGATTTTCTTTTACCTTCATAAAAGAATGATTGTTAAATGTGTTTTGTTAAAAGTATTTGAAACAATTGGCACACGCTTTATTTCATTGCAATGCCTGGACTCTTCCCCCATTCAAATCCTGCCTAGTCTGCACAGACGTCCATCAAATTACACGTGCAAATCATTTTGACAGTTGCTTTAATTTGTGAATAAGTAGCGTCTTAATGTATGTAATTACACATTCTGGTTGCAACCAGCCAGATGCACCTGTGCTTGCAGCTTCTCCAGGCTTTTTAAATGGGTCAGCTCTAGAAATATCCTGGCTCAGAGAAGAAGTCATGAGGGCCCCTCCCCTTTTTGTCTTCTTTTTATGTCCTTAACAGAAAAAGACTAGTGCTGGCAATACCCTTGAATCCTTTATGTGAGATCAGCAAAGTCATGAAGGGAGTATCAGAAACTTGAGAGCAAGATTACAGCAAGAGGAAAAATCACAATTGCAGATGTTTTTTGTGAATGGAGTTGTCAGTCTGCTCATTTATCTTCAATGAATATACTGAAGTCATTCCCTTTGTAGTGTTATAAGGTACAAGAAAAGGAGGATTCAATATGAAATGATGTCCTTTTGTTTGATCAGTGGAGACATCTTACCTGCTACCCAAACCTAGATTTGTTAGGAGAGAAGTGCGTGGCCTGCTGGGCAGCCAGATAAGAAATGCAAGCAACCAGGCAGAGCTTTAAAAACCGCACTGACCTTTCGTGAGCGGGCAGCTATATAACATCCTGGCTCCAAATTGGATTTTGCACTCCAGACACTTTTGTCTGCAATGAAAACTTTCAAGGGAAGAAGAAATTGATCCATTTGGTGATTAAAATTGAGTCCTCTCGCCCACTGCATAAAATCAACCAGCCAAAATATTTAGACAGGGCAGGTCGTTTTATAGTTGGATGAGGAGAAAGTATCCCAAGTTTAATGTATTTGTTTCAGCTGTGGATGCAGTCATTGATTTGTACAAAGCAAAGCAATGAAACACATCGTCTCTTGAGCATAATACTGTTGGTTCCTCTTAGCTGCAGCTGCTGCATTCAGATCTGACACTCTAATGAAAGCCCAAAATATATGGGAGCATAATACATGTATTTTCCCTCAAACACCATGAAGCAGGCCACTGTTCTACAAAGAAAAGATTCGCTAAACTGTGATGAGTGGAGTTCAGGGAGCCTTTTGTTAATATTTGCCAGATTAGTTTTGTTTAATAGGATTATGTGCATGTTGGTATTTGTGTTTTTCTGTGTGAGTGTGACTCAAACTTGCGTAATTAAAATTCAAGTCTCAGAAGTTAAACTTTAATGCTTTTCATAACACAATAGAAGGCAAAGAACAACTCGTCTCTGTGGCATTATCAGCAATATAGCTGTTAAACTGTAATAATCACTGAAAAGAAAGTCAAAAATGAATTTTTAAACTTGTACTGTAGCATTCAGCATGTTTCTGTCTGTTTGTTTGAGAGTGATTTTTATGATATGCACATGTTTTGAGTGAACATTTTCCAAGTAGGAGTAATACACTGTAAAGTCATGCAGTGAATAGCTCTGTAATAAAGGTTGTGAGCTGCAGCAGTCAGATTGTGGGCCCACACCACCTTGTGGTCATATTAGCTGGCTGCTACTGCTCAGCTCAAGAACATCGGCTTATGTCTAACGTTTGCATTATTGTTATCATTATTATTATTTTAGATACAAGCTTACAACCACACACAGTGCTAACAGCACAGCGACCTATTAATTTAGCTGCCATGGTAACACAAGTACTACAAGCACAACCTAATAATACAAACCCTACCTGTTTATAAGAGATATTCAATTTTATTTTTTATTCATGTGAATGTCCTTCCATATCAAGACAATTATATTTAACACTAATCAGGTTCAGGTTCAGTATGTTAACTATGTTCACAATAAATCAAACAGTCATTATTGGTCATAGACTTTATTAGACATGTGCATGTTTCAATAACATACTCATTTTCACAGAATATAGCTACATTGCATATAACATCAATTTTTTTTACATCTAGTCCAATAATCCACCATGATTTACATTTTGTAGTACCTTATTTTTGATTAACAAAAACCTCCACTTTTTGATTTTTGCACTTACATTTATGATAAATCCGGCAGGCATCGACTGACAATCAGTTTCACTTAAATTTGAAAGGATCTTGTCACAATGATTATGCAGTGCATTTAGTGAACAATAAAACTAGGTGTAAGAAAGAAAACAATGTACATTCACAGTCAAATATATCCACCATAAATAATGTAAACCTTTAAAAAGAAAGAAAAAATCTGTGAATATCAAAAACATAAATACAAAACTACTTCTTTTAATTGCTGTCACAGCTCATCCTGTCAGTCTCTGGAGGTGCCATGGCGAATGTTAAGTCTCAATATGACCAAGAGGCCTCTGAGTGACAGAATTACATTTTTCAAAGTTAACAATCCATGCTAAATGTGATGGCTCATTTTCATAAATTACACACTCAGTGTAAAAATTACTGCTCTTCTGATTCCCGTGACAGTAGGCTGTGCCGCGATAAATCTGACAATTACGACACTGAGTGACTGTAAATTTAAAAATGGAGCCCTGAATCACTAATGCATAAACTTAGGCCCCAGATAGTGGTGCCTCATAGAAGTAAATGGAGAAATATGCATAAGATTTCAAAATACAAAGTAAAAATAAATTAGAGACACACATAATATCAACAAGCACAAATAGCAGCAGGGGGAAAGGTGACAATCTGCATCACTCAGAGCTCTGTACAACACATCTATTTGGTTTGACCAGTTACTGAACAACAGTCACACATTTATGCACCATTGAGCACAAGGGGTCACTGTGGCTACACAAATAGACAGATAAACACAGCCAGCTTGGAGAATCTGCGGGGGAACCAGGACTCCTTTATACTTTTTGCTATTGGGTCTTTTCTAACAAGCATGATATTGCCATATGACATCAACATTCAAATCTGAAGCACTCCTTCTGGAAGACATTTTTTAGTGCCTAGAGAAACAGAGTCGTTCAGCGATGAAAGAAAGCTTTGTCAGTGCAAAGTGGCAGTAAGCGCTAAATCTACTGCAGAGGAGCATCCTATAGTGGACGCTCCGACACCTTTACACTGTTTTCCATTCTTTATTGTATAGATGAACTTCATAATTGTAACATTCCTTGGCTGAGTACACTTTGGAGCACGGCCTCTTCTTACAGACTATGAACCCGTTGAAAACCGAGAAGCATATATGAAAGCAGAGACTCTACTGCACTGTAGCATACAGACTCAGAGAGAAACTAAGTGCAAAATCCCACTGCAACGACCTACTGCTGATCCCTAAAATCAACCTGACATAATGTAAAACTTATTGTATATATACATTAAATTCAGTAGCTGGTTTACAGTCATAAGTTTTACTCATCACTTTGCTTAGAAATGAAAGAGACTATGAAATGAAACTGTAAATAATACAACATCTCACTAACTGTACCTGAACAGTTGTCAACCCTGTCTATGCTGTATCCCACCGTACCGCACCTGCCACACACACAGCAGCTCAAAGCGGGGAACAGTGAGCTATCGCTTAGTCAAGTGGCAGATGACCAAACCTGAAAAAGTAGACTTCATACATCAGTCCATGTCATTATATTCAAGTATAATTTTTGCAATATACTCTGTGTGCAAATGTATTTGAAACAATAAAACATTCAACCTCATTAAAACGCATGCTTTTCCTTCATTGTTCCTTGTAAACAACCACAACACGACTGTAATGGAAGACCCTCATCCACACACAAGTGTCACAATCAACTGGACATCCCTGAGACAGCTCCATTTGATTTGACGGGCTTGTCTGTGTAAGGCATGCTTTTAAGGTGGAGAGCTTGTTTTTTTTTGGGCTTTTGTTCTTGTGCGACAAAGAAAGTGGAAAGAAAAGTGGGGGCAGCAACGTACTCACAACAGCTACTAGGCTACTTTACAAACTAATTAAACTACATGTGACGACACGATTACAAGCGCCAAAGTCAGTGGTTTAAAAATGCAACCATCGCCTCCCGTTGACATGCAGCTAAGACATCACCATGAGCGGTCCACAGCTCAAATAGATCTAGCGTTTGCTAACACTTGACATCCTATGTTCGCAGCTGTAGTGAATCAGGAACTGTACGAAAACTATGAGGAGGGAGAGGATTGTTGGGAATGAAGGGCCTGTGCTGTTCTGATTGGTCAAAAGAGGAAAGGTCCAACAAGAGCATTAGTGGGTAGTTTTTTGTCAAGCAATATTTCTACTGTAGCAAGAATAATTTTAGAAAAAAATATGAAATAGTTAGGTGCATTGGGCCATATGTAGAATACTATTGCAGGTAACAAGCCTCAGCACAGAGTTATTGCTTGTTTCATTTGTGGCTATAATTTGAAACTTAGCTGCTCTTTACTCAAAGACTGAGCAGTTTTATTTTCATTTTTGTTTTCATTTTAAAATAAAAATATTATTTTGAGATAACCAATGGCAATAACAGGAAGGGGAGGGCCAAAATATAACATATGTCGTTCCTCCCTACCCCAAAAACTTTTGTACAGTTCCTTAATCTATTTGAACATAAAGACCACAATGACTTTACGGCACCAAGAAACAAGTGGGAGCAGGTTTGTGTTGCTTTCTTATTTTTGTGTATGTGTGTTCATGCATATACAGGATTTTTTTTTTTTTTTTTAATCTGTGTTTGAGTAGATGACTTAATTAAGCTTGAGGAAAGGCAAGGAATGTTTCAGACATCAGTGCCTAACTGTGTTCTACTTTTTGTTCATTTGAAAAGATTTTAACTGTTTAGGCAGTGGGTGTCAAGTGTGTACATTTTCATATCAGGCTCAGTGTACATGAACTGGAGATGGCATCCTGTTGGTCCTTGTTCATTGGGGGTAAGAAGGGGTCTGTCCTTCGGGTTGCCTGTCCATTTTTCTGTCAATAGGAGGTGGGGGAGGGGGTGTGGGGCGACTTATGCCATCTCAGTCTGAGAAGAGACTGGCAAAAGATTTGCGTAGATTGCGAATGGTTTCAGCCTTCACCTCGTCCTGGCTAAGGCTGGCTCGTGGCGCTGGGGTTTCTGGAATGTTGAAGGTATTGGTAAGAGACTGGGACTTGCTATAAAGAGAGGAAAATGGCAATAGAGGAGAGGAAGAGGCTATTAAAGTCATGCAGCAAACCCATGGAATGAAAAGACTGGAGCACAGACAGACAGAGAGGGAAAGGAGAGCAGAGGCTCAGCTAAAGATGATGGAAGCGCATTCCCACTCAGGGGTCATTCAGTATCACCTTATCATTTCAAGCTGATATATGAATAGTGAATGACTTTTTCTGAATGCAAACTGATGCATGTTTCTATCTGGGATTGATGACAGGAGAGTTTTTGTTTTCAGAATGCAAGCCAAATTACATCATCCAAAAACAGCACGAGTCATTTATCTGTGATAATCAGCTGGATAATTAATAACAGCTAAAGTAAAAGCAATGATACATATGCTTTGTAGTTAAAAGCTTCAGATGAAACTTCTAAAGGATTCGACAAATGCAATTCAAATGTAGGTGTACTTATACATATTTTCTTCAAATCAAAATGAGAATTAGTCAGTCATAGTGAATTCATCTATAATTGTTGTTGTGGTTATGTGCAAGAATAAATGTCATATTTTCTGTGTTTTATCTAACAGAAAATTTGATCATGGACATTTCTTCTCTATAACAGTTAATTGTTTATATTCCTTCTTTATGTTTAAATATGACAGTAATGACAGAATGTAATTTATTTGTCTTATGCATAATTATTTAAACATTTTCTCAAAGTTTATAATGTACATATGTGAATACAGGGTATTTAAATAAATCACTTGTAGTCTATATTTCCTGCTCATCTGTACAACAAAAAAGGAAATGATTTTAAAGTAGGATTAAAAGAATTTGTTCACCTTGGTCCCAGAGAATGGATCGTGACTGATGTGATAGATTCATTGTGGCTTCTGTTTGTTGTATTAATTTGATTATTTTGTGAAACTGCTGCTGGAGGATTGAAAAATGTAAGAATCAATCAAGCATGCACATTCAGGAAGATCAATTCTCAAAAAAGAGATTTTCCCAGGTAGCATGCAGGTATCTACATGCAGGAAAAAGTAGGAAAACAATCTTCTGAATAGGTCAGCTGTACAGTTCATCTTGTGAAACATGAGATGCAGCTGCTCTAGATCATTTTCACAGATACTTACTTTAACTGTGGTGAGCCACCCATTGCCAGACTCTCCTGACTGGGCTTCTGTGGGGGCTGAGGCTTTTGTTGCAGAGGGGGTCGTCCTCCTGGGCCCCCCTGACCTTGAGCAGCAGGCCGTGGCTGCTGGGTGGTGGGTGCTCCGGGACGACCTGGCTGT
>OOFC01000638.1:0-12271 GCA_900323345.1 Pseudochromis fuscus
GGACGGGGAGGAGGACGGGGAGGAGGACGGGGAGGAGGACGGGGAGAGCAGAGACAGATGGAGATGAAGCTCTGTGATTTGTTCTCTGGCAGAGCTGAGTTATTGATACTGCAGTGACCCTGACAACAGTTTTTCAGCACTCTCCATCTTGGTTTTCTTTATTGAAAACAAGGCAACATTCTAATCATGAACCTCCTATTCTTCCCACAGGCTGTGTTCCAGCTATCCACAGAAGCTTCTGGTTCCAATATGGATCACTGACAAGGAGCTAGAGAGTGTGGCTTCCTTCAGGTCCTGGAAGAGGATCCCAGTGGTTGTCTACAGGTAGGGTTACTGGCACACAGTCATGGACACAAGTGCACATTTCTCTGTGTTTGTGTTTCCTGACTTGACTGTTTTGAATTGCAGGCACCAGAGGAATGGTGCAGTGATCGCTCGTTGTAGCCAGCCTGAGATCAGCTGGTGGGGCTGGAGGAACACGGACGATGAGTACTTAGTGACGTCCATTGCTAAGGCCTGTCAGATGGACACTGGAGCCAGGGGTGCACCATCCTGCCGACAGCGTGGGGAAGCTCATGACTCTTCTGACAGTGATTTTGGTAAAACTGCCATTTGATTTTATCCATACGTGAAGTTTTACAGTAGCATAACTCTGGAAAATGGTTTCTGCCATTGAGCAGGTATTTGTAAGTGAAACATGAAAAAACATTTTGTACTTTATTTCAAACATGGAAATGATGTGAAATCCAATTACCAAGCAATTACACCGTGTTACACAGGGCTTGCTCAGCAAATACATTGTCCCCAATTTAGCAACATTAGATTAATTGGCATTAAATCACATTCATGATCCATGTTGTTATCATGGCCCCACTCTTAAAATATGTGCCTGCTTCATCCATCAATCGGAGCATTTCCACTACATGAACCCGACTCCACTCCTTTTGATTTGTGGTGTTTTCCATTAGCAAAAGTACCTGGTACCACTTTTCTAGTACCTGCACTCATGCGTTTCCAAAGAAAGGTACAAGCAGCTACTAAAATGTGATTGGTTGGAATGGTCACTGCGTCATCACTGTGCAGCACACAAATATTTGTACCTGCAGCGACACACTCTGCACAGTTATAGTCTGAATAACAAGTTTCTACAATGTGGAGAAAAAAGTATCCAAAGGACAATAACAGGCTTTAGTGCAGTGTTAAAATGATCTTTACACAACGTCAGTGGGATCCTGAGGTCTGAGCGCCCGCTCGGTGCAGCAGCTGACAGGATGAAGCAGGACCTCGTATCTCAAATCATTGGAGCAAGTTTTTAACCAGGCTCTAACTTGATGAATAAACAACATATCTGAAATTCAAACAACTCATCTGAAAAATCTTCAAACTGCTTTGTGTGACATTACAGCAGTTATTGTGAAGATTACTCCAGGAGCTCTCCTCCTCCATCTGCCAGCAGTGGAGGTACTGTCCCCTGTAGTGGAAACAGTCCCACAGAGAGGAGAGCAGAGTGGAGTGCAGCTGGTACCATACAGTGGAAATGTATTGGATATTACTGCATTGTAATCAGTGTTGGTTTCCCAGCCTGTAGGACAGCTGTCAGCACAGCTTACACAGAAACACTAAACTTTAGTAACCTCTAAGTCAACACAAATATCCAGTATCAAAGTGCTGACTGGGGCTTTAACAGTAAGTTACTTGACATTATCTGTGGTAGTTGTTGAAAACAGGTCTCAACTTGTGACCAATATTTTTTCAGTGGTTGTGTCATCAGGAGGAGAGATTGATTTTCATTAGGTTACCAATAGTCTGTTTCTGTTATCCATGTTCCCTGCACCTCTCTGAGTCTTCTCCTTCCACACCTTCATCCCCTTCTTCAGCAGGTTGCTTCACATAAACACTATCTATTAATACCAATAAAAATCTTCTCTGTCCTGCTGCCTGTGTCCTCAGACTCCTCTCTAACAGGCAGCTCTGGCTGTAATGACAGTGCTGTGCCACAGAAGCTGCTGATTCTGGATGCTCGCTCATACACTGCTGCAGTAGCTAACCGAGCCAAGGGCGGAGGCTGCGAGTGTGAAGGTGAGTGTGAACAAACAAGTCATGTCTGAGCATTATCTGGGGTGTGTGTTCATCAAGTGGTTTCAGATTCCCTCCAGTGATTTATGCAGGAAATAGATGGTCATTGAGAAGTACAGCAACACTTCCCAGTACTTTCTTACTAGCAAAGAATCACATATGTAACATGGAAGGTCTTTTTATAGTGACACTGATTTAGGACCCAACTACTTAGTTTAGTTTTACAACCTGCACATTGCTCTATTAAAAACCATATTTCCATGAGCAGCAGCTTTTTGTGCTCTGCATGAAAGCTCCAATAGTCCCACTATGCTCTGCCTGCCTGTTTCACGAAGGAGACCAAAATATACCCAAAGGAGATTAAATATTGGACTTCAATTTATATCTATAAATATGGAAAATACTTGTCTGCTGGATGCAAAAGAAGCACATTTGCACCCTGTTTTGTATAAGTGTATATTATTATAAATAATATTGGGTGGTCAGGTGTCAAATTATGTTTTGAGCTTGATTTTCTGATCAAAGTAGCAGAAAGCTTTTTGAAATGTTTGTTTTTGAGGGGGGTTGCCTGATACAGTAGCAGAGTAGAGCTCCACCTGTATCACCTGCAAACATTTCTTGTCACAATGCCATTGGACCTGTCTTGTAGAAGTCCACCTGTTCAGTTTAAAGGAAGTTTGCAGTCAAAATTCACTGTGTGCAGTTCCCAATCACACATGTGTTTTGAAAGGGCTCCTTCCAGAATCAGTGGCCTCTCTTTCCACAGTGCTTTGTAGAAAGCCATGGAAGTGGTTCACACAGGGATTCACAATGAAGGTGATGACTGTTAAAGACTGGCTGTTTCTTGATGCTTCTCTATCTTAAAAGCAACGCACTGTTTGTGTGTATTTAGAATACTATCCTAACTGTGAGGTCATGTTCATGGGAATGGCCAACATCCACGCCATCCGGAACAGCTTCCAGGCTCTCAGAACGGTCTGCAGCCAGATCCCAGATCCAGGAAAGTAAGTGGATCTGTTTGACCTTTCTGTTGGAGCTCTGGCCTCGTTTGCACTCCTTGTTTTACACAGTAAGGTAACGCCACACACACGGGAACAGGGCCACACTCTGTGTGTGTGTGTGTGTGTGTTTAAATGCACAGTACATAGGTTAACACTGACGTCTCATGTTATTTTAAGGCCTTGTTGTTATTCTGATGGAGGCATGTACTGACGCAGGGGGGCCTCACAGATATAGGTCATAACCTCCCTCCACCCAACCTGCAGACCCTTTCCAAGTTAACCCAGAGTAACACAGAGATGTATCTACTCCTGATCACATCAATCATATATATTCTAAATAGATGAGTAGATGTCTTATCATCCTGCTTCTTGTGTTTCCAGTTGGCTCTCTGCACTCGAGAGCACCCGTTGGTTGCAGCACCTGTCTGTTATGCTGAAGGCAGCCACTCTGGTATGTGGAGCTGTGGAGCGGGAAGGCCGTCCTGTCCTAGTACACTGTTCAGATGGGTGGGACCGTACACCCCAGATTGTAGCCCTTGCAAAGATCCTGCTGGACCCCTACTACAGAACATTAGAGGTAAGAGTCTGCATGCTTTAGATTTTTGTTTACAAATGTATTTGGTTTCAGGTGGCATGTGTGGATACTCTTCTAAATGTAATATTAATCCTGGTTTATGTAGCAACTCTACCATGTCATCTGCAGGGTTTCCAGGTGCTGGTGGAGACTGAGTGGTTGGACTATGGTCATAAGTTTGGGGATCGCTGTGGCCACCAGGAGAATGCTGACGATGTGAGCGAGCAGTGTCCTGTCTTCCTGCAGTGGCTGGACTGTGTTCACCAGCTGCTCAAACAGTTCCCCTGCCTGTTTGAGTTCAATGAGGCCTTCCTGGTGGGTGGCTGGACTCTCTCTGTGTCTCATATAATAATTGCTTTCATTTTCTTGTACATCACCACTGCACCTCAAAACACGTTTGGAGGCATGAAACCAGAGTGAGGAAGGTGGCAGAAATAATGTGCATGATTGGTGTTAAAGGGCCTGACTTCATGTGTGTCTCTGGAACTTCCAGGTCAAGTTGGTGCAGCACACGTACTCATGTCTTTACGGCACATTTCTGTGTAACAATGCTCGTGAGAGAGAGGCAAGAAACATCTACAAACGCACCTGCTCTGTCTGGTCCCTGCTTCGCATGGGAAACAAGAACTTCCAGAACTTCCTCTACATCCCCAGTCACGATATGGTACCCACCAGTTTTTTACAGTGTCATCTATACATTTGTAGTTAAGCTAACACTTAAATGCAGTTGCAGCTACTGACTGATACATATTTTATTATCATAGTGAATGAATTTGTTATTTTCTGGTCCTACTTCTCTTAAATTTTGATCTGAATAAGTGATTTGACTCCTAATTAATGTTTAATATGACTTCAGTTTTATCTTCCACACTGTCTCTTTGATAAAATATTTAACACATTAGATTAAATCTATCCTTTGTTATCTGATCACACTTGCAAAGAGTTCTGTGATCATCATACTCAGCACTAATAGACACATCATTGCCATGTTTTGATGGTCCTGGTAACCTGTTTGTTAACCAGGTGCTGCAGCCAGTCTGTCATACTCGCGCACTTCAGCTGTGGACAGCTGTGTACTTGCCCACCTCGTCCCCCTGCACTGCTGTGGACGACTCTGTGGAGCTGTACCTCCCCCCATGCATGGCCGCAGATGAGCTCACCTCCCGTTCTCTGGACAGGTCTGTTTGTTGATGCAAATCTAATTGGTACTTAATGTTCCAGTTGGTCTGTGGCAGGAGCTGTGCATTCATTCAAAATTCAAGTTTGCTTGTGTTACAGAGAGTTGCACTGCCCCCTTGAGCTCCATATGGAGAATTGTAATTGTTGGTCCTGTCCTTACCAAGATACTGTTGAATCCCAGGCAACTGGGCTGGACTTGACTTGTAGACTCTGAAGATGTTTGGCTGCCCATCCAAGAGGCGTTTTCACTTCTTAAAGAGTGCACAACTAAGTCTTGTTTTTAAAAAAAAAAAAAAAAAAAAAAATGCACAGAAACCTTTTGTACCTTTGGTTTTCAGACTTCCCAAGACCCGCTCCATGGACAACCTGCTGTCAGCGTTTGAGAATGGGATGCCCTTGACACGTACGTCCAGTGACCCCAATCTCAATAAGCACTGCCAGGAGGGTCGCTCTGCACCAGAGTCCTCGGCTGCTGTGGAAGAACCATCTGCCGACAGCTTTGACAAGGTCAAACCTGACCCTGAGGTGGACAGTGATGACAGACAGTCTGTACATCAGAGTCCTGCCAAGACTCCAGAGGATGTCCCAGGTACAGGGAGCTCTGAAGAACTGGAGGTGCCCTGTCTCACCACACAGCCCCTGCCCTCCCTGTCCCTTCCCCCGGTCTCTCTCGGTAAGGACGCCACACTTGCTCTCACTGCCTTTTCCACTCCTGTCCTCCAGCAAGCTTTGCCTCAGACCACAAACCCTCCACTCCCAGCACCTCCACTGGAGGTGGAGAGCCCCTGTAGGACTGCTGACACCACCATGTCACCCACTCATAAACCAGAGCCATGCTTACCTCTCCCCTGCAAGAGCACTCAGTCTGCAGCCAGCTCACCCCAACCACTGCTGCAGAATGGACACATAGATGGTGAAGCAGATGGCCTCCGAGAATCTGCAAGCCTGTTGACTCTGAAGCAGCTAGCGCCTGTCCTTCCTCTGGAGGACTCAACTGAGACTCTCACAGGAGAGGGAGAGCTTCCCCCCACCTTGCCTTCCACAGTGGCCCAGGGTCTTTGTCAGACTCATCTGACTGATGAGGAGCAGTCTGAGCAGCAGTCTGCAGTGCAGCCAGAAGTGCAACAGCATAAGGTGAAAGAGGACATGAGATCACATGTCCTCAAAGAGAGAGAGCGTGTGTTGACAGTTGCATCAGCTCCTGTAGACTGCACCCAGCTAACAGCTCACCATCTGATCACGCAGAGTCAGCTCTCCGACCTGTCACTGCTCGGCTCCCACTGGGAGAGTGTCCAAGGTCTGGTCCAGTCGGCCTGCAGCAGTGCCAGTCAGCCTGGTGTCAGCCGGGCCCTGCAGCCCAACACTAACCAGAGCCGCCGGCTCGCCAGTAAGCTCCTTCGCACCCAGGGCTTCGCTGTCATCAATGGGTCCCAGTGCTGCCGCAGGGAGGCTCTCTCTTGTTGTCCCAGCAGCCCTCTACAGCCCGGCTGGCTGTCTGCTGCCAGGAGTGCAGGCTACACCGGCCTGTGTGGGCCTGCAGCTGCAACCCTCAACAGCTACTCCCTGGCAGGCCACCAGCTCCTGCCAGTGTCATATTCTTCACCCTCTGCTTCCAGCTCCCCTCCCCCACCCCAGGCCACAGCTTACCTCGATGACGACGGGCTGCCGGTGCCAATGGATGCCGTGCAGCAGAGGCTGCGACAGATTGAGGCCGGTTACAAGCAGGAAGTGGAGGTGCTGCGGCAGCAGGTGCGACAGCTGCAGATGAGGCTAGAAAGTAAACAGTACGGCACACCTCCCTCTGAGCCAGACATCGACTACGAGGATGACATTGTGAGTCACTTTTTGAGTGATGACATTACTGCCAGACAGCCTGTGCTAGAAAGTTTTTTTTTCTGTCTTCAGTGGCTTTATTATTTCCAGAAGTGTTGTCTTATTCCTGTCTGTCCTCTGGTCTCACCCTGTTTTGTCTGGTTCAGACATGTCTACGGGAGTCAGACAATAGCAACGAGGAGGATTCTCTGTCCACCCACAGTGAGGACCGTCTGTCTGAGGGCAGCTGGGATCGAGTGGAGCGTAAGGACACAGAGGTCAGCCTCCTTCACAGCCTCCTCTCCTAATTTAGCTTCTGCCTGCACTTCCTCCTCCTCCTCCTCTCCCCATCACACCTCTTAATAAACACACTGTTCTGATGGGTGTTTGTGTCTCTGTGGGTGTGTGTAGGTCACAAGGTGGGTGCCTGACCACATGGCCTCTCATTGTTTCAACTGTGACTGTGAGTTCTGGATAGCCAAGAGACGTCACCACTGCAGGTGGGGCTTCACTGCTGTTTTCTTTCATTATTTATCTATGAATATCACCTGTCCTCACTAATAACACAAAGACCTTGGATGCTAGATATCAGTTTGATCACAAATAGTGAAAGCACTGTAGACACCTGTGGTCAGTGCTCAGAAAACATTTCAGGTCTGATATTCCCAGCAAGTGTTGTCCAGTTTAATGTCAGTAAACATCCATGAGAGTCTTTATACACTGGGAATAGGGTGAATTTATTCATCAGTTGTTCATGAAATGTAAATTATAATGTCATGGCAAGTTAGCACGACTCAAAATACACCACATTTTTAACAATTGTATGAAATATACAAAAGTATTCAGGAATTCAAGAGGTACAAATTTGACAAATAGTCCCTGGCACTGGTCAGCGTGACCAGTATTCTCTCAGATCCACTGGTTCCTCTGGTTTTACAGTTTAATATGATCATATGTAACAAGCTGAGAGTAAATAGAGAGTGCTGGCACCGTGTTCCTGTTTGTGCAGTGAACATGAAGCTCCAGCCAGCAGCTGCTAGCTCTAGCACTACCCAGACTACAAACATGGAGAAACAGGAAGCATGGCTAAAACATCATGTTGCTGTGTTACAAAGAAAACGTCTACAACCACTCAGGCTAACTGCTTCTCCCTGTTTTCAGTCTTTGTGCTAAGCTAACTAGCTCATAGCTGTAGCTTCATATTTAAAGTACAGTATTTGAACTGTCAACAAGAAAATAAGGCCTGAGTGCTTAAAGGGATAGTGCAAAATTAGTTTTGTTATTTTCTTCAGCTTTATTCATTTGTAGCTGTTTCAGATTAGGTTTAACAACATCCAGGTTCTGCCATCACCAAGGACACTAATCTGATCCTGACCCATGGTCCAGGAGAACTTCCTTTTAAACTGTTTGTATTTATTTATTTTCCACTATGTCTCCCACTTCTGTTGTGTGTGATTGTGCCAAAGCAGCAGCCTGCAGTTAAAAGGCCTTTTGTCTTTGATGTGAGAATCAAAAGTGTCGTCGCCTGCCAGAGAATAACTTGTTATCCACTGAGACACTGAGACACTGGTCCTTACCTGAGGAAAGAAATCTCTTCACAGAGAGAGCAACACTGTGACGATACAGGAGAGAAATGTGTTACACTGCATGTGAATCATGAGTGTCCATCCATGGATTTCAACAGTGAATTCAGACTTTCACTGAAGAGGAAGTTTGGACACAGCAGTGCAGGTGACAGATGTACGGTGTGACGTCACTCCTGTAAGGTTGCTGTGGGCA
This sequence comes from Pseudochromis fuscus, assembly GCA_900323345.1. NCBI lineage: Eukaryota > Metazoa > Chordata > Actinopteri > Pseudochromidae > Pseudochromis > Pseudochromis fuscus. The sequence continues at coordinate 8,422 of OOFC01000638.1, forward strand.
CCAGGATGATGGAGAGCTGGAAATGTTCTTCAGCTGAGGAGTCACCGTGTGTTTGATTAGGCCTGAATGACAGTTGCATATAGAAGTGTTTTTCTGCTTTGTCAGCAGCATCTTCACCCAGAAAAGGGTCAAATAAAAAATGGTATAACACAATATCATCAAACAAATATCTGGTAGACCCAAGACACCATCATTTTTTTGAATGGACTGTCATCTGGCATTTACTGATTCAATAAGACAGATTGAATGAAGGTAATGAACAATATCTATTGACCAGGAGACTGACTGATTATTTTGGCAATAAGACCAAAGAGCGGTAGGAAGGTAGGACCCCCGGTGTCTATACATTAGTGGTGGCATTTCCATTCACTATCATTTTAATGTGGTATATTAAGAAGGGAAATCTCCCTGTTATCCAGAGGAATCCTCCAACAGAAGCAGACCCAGAAGAGGAGAGCGTGACAGAAAAGAGGAGAGAGGAAAAAGCAAAGTACAGAGGGGATCCGAAGGAGATGCTGCAGGAGACTTCAGAAGATTCTGAATGAGCAGGATGTCAGCAGAATGACAGAGTAGTGACTGGTTCACACACAGTAGGCAGGAAGACCAGTGGTTCAGTGAAGTGACACGTCTGGTTTAATAAGTATGATGGCTCAATGCACTGCAGCTTGAGAAAACCTGCAAATGGAAAAAAATACAAGAAAATATGAAAACATTGTCATTAACACACAAACACACAGCACGTAATAAAATAGACCAACATGCTGCAAATACTCTAACAACAAGTTTTTCAGGAGCCAGGGTCAGCTCCCTGGCTGGGACACACCCGCTCAGTGCTTTACAACATTTGCATGAATCCTCAGCCTTTAGTTTCTATTAATTCAAATCAGTTTTATTTATATAGCACCAAATCAGAATCACATCAAGACACTTTACATCACAAGGTCACGGTCTTGTGACTCCATCAGAGTCAGAGAGGGAACACCTCGACCCCGGGGGGGCGGGGCTCATGATTGGTTTCATCTGATTTCCCAGATAATTATCACTGTATATCATCTAGGTAACAGTGGAAATGTATGCAGTGCTTCCTCATAATATCTCCCAATGTCTGATGTTGTTAGAATACTGATGGTTAAAGATTCAGCTCATTCTCCACCACCACCACTGAAGACTAGCCATCTTTAAAAACTTCAGCTACTGGCAGCACATTTCTGTATTTGGTGGTGGTGTTGTGTATTTGCAGCACGTTTCCAGCTGGATGTTTTTTCTCTTTGTATCTGTTTTGTTAAGCTGGTTAGTGTTGAGCTCAGCCCTCTCGCTCTCGGCAGGTCTCCAAGAAGAGATCTCACCTTTGTTTCCTCTGTTTTCAGGAACTGCGGGAATGTGTTCTGTAAAGACTGTTGTCATCTGAAGCTGCCCATCCCAGACCAGCAGCTGTATGACCCTGTGTTGGTCTGTAACACCTGCCACGACTTGCTCCTGGAGTCCCGCACCCGCGAGATCCGTAGCCAGCAGCTTAAAAAGGCCATCGCCACAGCCTCTAGCTGAGAGAAAGCGGCATGCAGCGTGAGCCGCCTTGGCCCTGTCCTGCTTGTTTTGGACTGATGAGCTGAGCGCCCTGTGGTAACTCTAACAGCCTGTAGTTCTGGGTGTGAGGGACAATGAGGATGTTTTTGGGGCTTGGTTTTTAAATGGAGATGCACTTAGACTGTGAGCAAAAAGGGTGGTTAGTTGAGAAGCATGTTAGCAGGTGGAGGTGGAGGTTCCTGTCGAACAAACCCCCCTCCATTCAGACATTTTCAGCCTGAAGCGCTGCAGCGTCCTGCTGCCTCCGCACAGCTCTGTCCTCTGGCGGTGCCCTGTCCACAACACTTCTCCAACCTGTCCACCCACCTTTGGCACCAAATACCTGCACCCTCCTGACAGACACCGTCTCACACTTAAGAGGACAATCGTTCACCCTTCCATGTGTCGGGGGACTCCAAAGCCTTTAGCTGTACTACTGGAGGCTTAAAAGAAACAAAATTGCTGCTACAGTATTTAAAAGTCTATTTTGTATTCTTATTTTGTGCACTACTAGCTGTTGTGTATTTGAGGGAATTTGAGACCAAACATGAGCAAAAGGGAGAAATCTGCTGTTTACTTTGCCATTGCAACTTTTTTTTCTTAGAGCCTGAATGTAACATGTTAATGGAGTAACTGGATCGGGATTATGTTCATGTGCATTTGGTGGGTTGTATATGTTCATTGCTGCAATGTGTTCTCAAAATTCTGTATATGCACAGTCAATGTGGTTCTGTCTTTAATCAATGCTTTTCTCCAGTGTGGCCATGTTGCAGTGTTGAGCGTTGTGAGGGCTGATGCAAAGCTTTGAGTTTGTCTGGTGGGACGTATGCTCGGTGTGTTACAAGAAGAGGACAGGAGGTGGAGGACGGCAGCTTTCTGTGAAGTCTTCTTCTGGTGGGAAACATTTGAACGTACTGTTGGTTTCGTTGAAGGGATTTTCTTAAGGTTTTTGTGATTTATTGGCTCAGTGTCCACATAAAGCTTGATGTCCATCTGACTGATGACTCCTCCTCAGATTGTTAACTGGAGAGAGGGGAAAAAATGTTTGTCTACTGGTTGTTCATTGAGACAATAGTGCCATATTTTGTTTTGTCTGTTTGGGAAGCCTTTTTCTTTCTTACAGACAGCAGCAGGTTTCTAATCAGCCACCTCTGTATGTTTCAATGGTATGGCTAGTTAGCTACTTATTAACACTGAGCCAGCTGAAGATTAACAGATGGTTGATAATGACGCTAACCATGGGAATAGATGATGGGCTATCACTGAATTAGTTCATCTTTATCCATCGTCTAATGAACAGGATTTTTCACACGGTGTTTATGGAGTCAAAATCTTTAAGAGGAGCTCAGAAATGTAACATACATAGTTATCTGATCCGTAGTGGTGGCTACAACCTGTCACTTAATGAATAATTGTTGTAAAGAAATGCACTGTAAAAGTTAAATCCCATGGGTTAAAATAAAAGATTATATCATGGCTCTGTTTTCCAGCTTGATTCTTTCCATGTAGCTCTGGGAACACTATTCAAACACACCAGGCATCGGGGTTGTTCCTCATCTTCTGTCTCTTCAAGAAGGTCAAAGCATCACATCACTCAGTCAATCACGAGGTGAAGAAACTGAACGATCAGAGGGGTAAAAATCAGAGGATACATTACAAAGAGGTGCGTCACATTAGGAAGAGGTGGGTCACATCAGAACAGTCGACTGAACTTCACCTGATGGAGCAACATGTCCTGGATAAACACACAGAGCCACGTCACACACTGTGGCTGCAGCTTTGTTACTTTGTCAGTGTTTCCAGGACTAAAGAGATCAGGTGGTGACTTCAGGAGCAGGACCATAATCTTAGTTATGTTGAATTGTTCCCCGGATGTTTTGCTGAAAAACACAAGCGTACACTTACTAAAGTAAACAAGGGTCTTCTACATTGAGATGTTTCAGTTTGATCCAACCTTACACTTTCAGTCGGCTTCATTACACAAACACATGCTGGACTTTTTACTGCATTTGTCTTTGGTTGATGTAATTATTTTCATGCACACTTAAAAAGGACTTGTTCTGCTCATTATCCAGCTTCATAGTTACAGTCTCAGCCAGTTTTTAAGAGGTTAAAGTTCAAAAATTAACACCCCCGTCTTTAGGAGCCCCCTTTGTTCTGATTGGCTAATGTCCGAGAGAGTGACAGGAGGCGGAGCCTGACTCTCCAACAGGTGACTGTAAACAGTCACTTTGTTGACTGGAAATTCAAACTTTTCCAACCAAGTGTGAATCTGATCCAGGATCAG
>OOFC01000641.1:5278-25393 GCA_900323345.1 Pseudochromis fuscus
TTTTTCACCGGTCAATTGTTGAGTTTGACTCTTGTTAGATGTATTTGTGTTTACCACAATAGGTTTGTTTGTGTGTGTGTGTGTGTGTGTGCTGTGTGTGTGTGTGTGTGTAAATGGTGTTTTCCCTTTGTCACTGCCAGGCTGAGTGTGTTCTCGCTAAGTTATGTCCACAGCTGGTGACCGTAACCTGACAGTGACAGAATAAGTAAATTGACCCGAGCCTCAGATTCCTCACATACAACCACAACACCTGCCACTGCTGCAGTTTTTGGGGAGAGACTTCGCAGCATAACAAATGTTTCTTAGAGGTCACTGGTGAAGGCTGCAGTCAAATAATTTTACTGATCCGCCTGTGTAAAGTTTGTCTGTGCGTGACATATTGCTTTTTTACTCTGAGGTCGAACAAATCTTAAAACAAGGCTTTAAATTGCACTTGAATGTAAAACTCCAGCCAGACAGAACGGTACAATATCACTTACTTGAATAGGAATAATTGTACATAGCAAGAAATTTGTTGCTTTTAAGCTGTTTGTTTGGATTATCAGCACCACTAAAGCATCTTAAATTGTATAGTCTGAAAACTATAAACCACTTGATTTTTGAGCCTTTAGCCTCTGTACACTGAGCAGCCACAAAGAGGAGGAGTTGCTTAGCGACACTCTATCATCACAGGAGACAGGTGTGGCATTTCAATATGTCAGACTGTGTAAAAGCTCTCTTTCTGTCTTTTCGTCTCCTTTAATCAAAGACAGTAGTAACATAATTTTGTGTCTTTGTTCATGAGCAAGTACCCGATCAGTTTTCAACAAGTCGTGACTGCAGGTTGTTAATGTACCGTTGAGGATGTCTCCTCACAGGATGTGAATGAAACACAGTGTTACTGAAAGCAAAGTATATTCTGTTACTTTTTTTTTCCACTGAGGGTAGTCATTAAAATGTCAGTTCCTTGTCCAGTCTGCAGTTTAGCTGTAAATCCTCAAACGTTAGCAGGTAGTTGTTTCTGTGGATTAATTCCTGCCACCACTTTATCCCTTCCTGACTTTATCCTTTCGCTCTTTTTCTAGGTGAGCCTCCTTCTTGTCTTTCACACATCACTTTTCTTCTTTCTCCTGCACGGTACTTTCTTCACTTCCCTGAATCTGCATTTATATAATGGGCCCACGGTGTTACTACACATACACACCCACACACAAGTGCGTACTGTGCATGATGTGGTTTTCATAAAGCCCTTTATAAGCTTTAAAAGAATGCTGTAGGTTTAAAGTGCCCTCGGGTTCTCAGTGGTTTGCAGAGCTTTATGTTCTCAGTTTCCTCCAAAAAGCCTCATTCCCACTTTTTCCCATGTTCACGTATCTTCTGTCTTTTCATTATGAAACTACTATAATATTTATATTTGAACAGAGTGCACTTTGACAGGTTGCATCGGCATTTGTTATGAATTGGACATATAAAAATGAATTTGAGGTTAGCAGACCTTGGTCGGTGTAAAACTAAGTTATACCTTAGCTTTTAATTGTTTCTTCAGTTGTTACCATGTATTGTATATGGAGTCTGCTTAAGTAACATTATCTTGACAAGTACTAACAAGGTCAGCATGTTGATCGTAAAGCTGCTAAATTTGCACTGCAGCTTTAAAAAATGGCATTTTAGTACGGTTACTATTTTCCCATGGAAGATACTGAGTTCACAGTCACTAGTACCAATTTCAAACCTAATATAAGTTTGGTTCAGTAGCTACAAGTTAGCTGTCAATTCTGTGTTGCAGCATCAGTGAGTTATGCAAACACTGATCTACCCACGTTTTTCCCACAGCTTCACGAATGCAAAATAAATAGCAAAGTGTGAAAATGTTCCCATTCAACTTTTTCCTTCTACCCCAGTTAAATATATAAATCTTGTCTCCATCAGGGCGGGGTGTATCATTAAGAATGATTCATATCTTCTTCACGCCAGGGCTTCAGTAGATTTATTGCTCCTGCTGAACATAAACCCAACAGGAAACAATCTGTGGTAGGTTTCACACCTTAGCACACCGGTTTCCAGACATTTACATGAAATTTGAAGACCAATCTATGGTTTTGGAAGGAACAGCATCATTATGTGGTAGTTTTATATCATTTTTACTTGTCAAATTTTACATATGTGTGAGGTTTTGTTTCTACATGAAGGTGAGGGGAAATCTTTAAGTTTTCCTCTTGCAACTTTTTTGGTAAGTTCCTTCTAAATTGATGATTTTTAATCCCAGTTGTTGAGGCTGTGTCCTCCAGGGAAAAGCAGACAGGTGCAGCAGAGAGGAGAGAAGAAAACCTGAAGATTAAATCCAACTATTAGAAAAAGCTGTAGAGGAAGGAGCGAGGGAAAGATGGAGAGAGTCAAAGGAGAAAAAAATCACATTTCTCAGAAAGGTCTGAGGTTATTATCAAGCCATAAAATATCTGATTTAAACAAAATGAAAAAGGGATTACACATGGGTTTACACCTCTGTGTGAGTGTAAGTGTGTGTGCATGCGCTGTGGTGTGAGTCGCTGAGGGGATCGGGTTGCCGAAGCAACCACTCAGCAGATTCCTCAAAAGTTTTGCTGGCCGCTGTGTGTTTTTCTTTACTCTGTGTGTGTGTGTGTGAGGGACAGAGAGGAGAGAGACAAGTGTAGGCCTTAGGTTGTATAAGTGTGTGAGTGTGATTGTGTGTCAAGCGGTCCTTAGGTTTGTACCAGCCTCAGGCCCAGTGTTAACTGTCAGGATGGAGTAACAAGCAGCAGTTGACCTATTGATGGAGTGGAAGTGACTGGGTCAGAACGAGAACTAGTGTGTGTGTATGTGTGTGTGTGTGTGTGTGTGTGTGTGTGTGTGTGTGGGTGCGCACCTGAAGAAAACAACTTAATGCACCCATCACTCTGCCTTTGCTGCCCCAGGCCACAGAAAGTCAACCAAGTTTATGTGTGTGTGTGTGTGTGTGTGTGTGTGTGTGTGTGTGTGTGTGTGTGTCAGTGAAAAAGAAGGAAGAGGAGGAAATACAATCTGTATGATCTCAGACAGCTTTTTTTCAGATTCTGCTCATGTCCCTTACGCAATGAGCAATACTGCTCTGAATCAGTCTCCACTGCTGAGATAACAGGATTCCGGTTTATAATTGAGATACAAAAGTTTAAGAGTGGGTGGATTACAGGGTTTCACCAAGCGTATTGCGTAAATAGCAGAGTTGTAGGTATTGATGTAATTTGAGCAGCACACACATAAATTGAAGCACGTTGTGAAAAAACAAACCTTTATGAATTCTGAGCTTTGCCAAAAGTACAAGGTAGAAGTAAAGATGTAAATGGTACTTTTATACCTGATCCAATGATAACAATGAACTCTTCAGGACCCAGTTGTCTCTTCCAAACTTTTGAGAAACACATTGTGTTTCAGCACACGCTCCCACCCTCTATACACACACCTCTACCTTGCGCAGTACATCAACGCTGCATCCCGCTGTTAAGAGCTCTCCATCAAAAGCATTCCTCTGCTCTCCCCTCTCGCCCCAGTCTCACTTCCCTGCCAACAACAACGTTGTGTTGGACTCTACAGACCCCTCTGACTAAAAGACCAGTGGAACGTTAAGAGCATTAAAAGACCAAACTCGCAATCCAAAACATGAAGGGCAGTCCCAGCCATCACACACTGCCAAAATATCCAACTCAAAAAATGAGCAAATTAGCAGGGTTTTTTTTTGTGCTTTAAAAAGTGACTTATTAAAACTACTTTTGACGGCCTTCAACAAACCTCAGTTGTGTCCTTATGAAAGAGCGTTGGCATTTATAGTCCTTCTACTGTAAATCATGTTACTACTTTGTCAGTAGGTTGTAATATAATTTTTTTTCAGTCAGGACCATGTCTGTAAAAGGCATTAGTGAGTCTGATTGCAACAAACAGCGCTGTGCGGGCAGGGATGTTTGAATGCAGAATCACAGTACACACTCTTACAACGCTGGGAGTTATTACACAACTGGGTTATATCTGCTAACGTTAGCTTGCAGTATTTAGTCTCAGGTAGTCTCTGTCCTGGAGTGTAACAACAGAAGCCATTTGCAGGAATAGTGTAACTTAATATAGATAAGAGTAAACCACCTGGATGTACTTTCTCTGCTGGGACCAGACATGCCTGGCTACACCAGATCAAACCGGACTACAAAACACTAGACCTCATTGGCCTATTAGACAGTATAGTAGTAGTACTATATGTTAGACCTCTCCAAAAATTGGAATAATTTTAGCCCTAACCCTAAACCAAGCCGGACATTAATATGCTATCCTGGACTGGATGATGACAGATCACGCTAGACTAGACTGGACTATACCAAACTAAATTTTAATAGGTTGACCACTATCTTCCACAGTCCTCATCAGTGGTGTTTAATCGCTTGTAGCAGAGCTGTTTTGTGGTTTAATTTTTATCACTTTCAGGACTGTATTGACCTTTTTATAAGAATTAACTTCTTATTATTTTTTTGCTTTTTACAAGTAAACTGTTAAACTTTTAAGCCGACATGGACAAGAAGTCTTGCAAAGTGCCATGGATGGATGCTGAACAGCTCCATGCCTCCACCTCTGTGACAACTGAGCATCCACCATTTATTGAAGAGGACAGTGGGATGATGTGGCAAGTTTTAAAAGGGCTGGAAAACTAGTAATTGGATGTTAGGAGAGGAGCCACCGTATAAACTGTGCGTTAATGTGTTTATTTATTATTTCTGGTTGTTTGAATGATTTTTGTACTGCATTGCAAAGTATCATATAAATATGTGTTTGAAGTGTCTGATGTTCTCGGGTCATCTCGTGGTGAGGATGGAGGAGGATTTCTTAAAGAACCGATAATGGTTCTTCTGAAACAGCCCAGTTTCCCCAGGAATTCTGTTGATCCTGGACACTTCTGCAGCACACAGTACATAAAACAAATCCAGGGATAAATTTACTGATTTTATCTGGAGAAATAAAAGCTGAAAGTGATGAGGATGTAGTACCACAAAGTCTCTGTTTGCTCCAAACACAACCTAATTCATAGCACACAACTTGAGCTTTTCTTCTGCAGTTCTTTTAACTGCTTAAAGAACAAAGTCTACGCACTGAGTCCTTCTTTAATTGACCTTCAGGTTTTCTCTTTCAGTCCATGCAGAGGTGGTGCAGCTCTGAGCAGGAAGGTTGTGTGTGTGACGTGGGCTGTACCAGACGTGCAGTTTAACCTATCTGCACGCTCCCTGCTGTATAAGTGGAGTGAGACAGAGAGTGTGTGTGTGTGAGTTTATGTGCATGTGGGGGCAGACAAACTATCTTCAAGGTGCTTTAAATTTGTCGTGGGAAGTCAGTTGTGGGCAGTGGAGCACCATAAGCTCAAATGCACTAAACAGACGTTTAAAGGCCCTGCAATTTTCTTTGCTTCCACAGACTCACACACACACATGAAGATGCTGACAAAAGATAAACAATGAAGCTGAAGCATACAAACAAACATAATCAATGCCATTTGTCTGCATATGGTGTAAAAAAAAAAAGATTGAAGCCCTATAGATTTAATAATTAGTTTTCCTAAGCGTGCATTTGAAAAATAAAACTTTGGTTGTAGTAATTGGTCAAATGTCTTTTGGCAGCAATTCATTTGGACAGTTCCTTTGTACATCTCAGTTATGTTTTAAGCCGTTTCACATCATCTCCACTGAGGTATGGTCTTGGTGCTGACTGGGCCTCTCCAAAACGCTGATTAACTTTGTTTGTCCTAAATTTATTTCCGTGTTTAGGCTTATTATCCAGTTGCATGACCAACCTCTACTGAGCCACAGTCCTGTAAGATGCCATGTTGAAGCTCCTCTTGATGATGATGAGCTGTTCAGGCCCAGAGGCAGCAAAGAAACTCCAAACTATAAGGCTTCCTCTAGCATACTGAACCATTAAGATGGTGTTTCATGTGTGCACGCAATTGGCTTTTTACACCGTATGTAGTGGCACATCTGCAAAGTGGATGCAATGTTATTTTGCAGAGTAACAGCTTTTTTCTACCTAATTGAACATTCTGCTTTGAGCCTTTGTCATCTTTGCAAAGTGCACACTTACAGAGTCATAAACACTAAATTGTTTACATTGTTTAGGCAATTTGTCGAAATGAACCTCTGGGCTTTTTCAGCTTCCCAGGTCTTCTGAGATCTTTTGGATCTTGTGATTAATAATTTCAAAATGCGTGTTGATTGGACTGGATGCTTCTCTTGTGTTAATTTCATTCACACTTTTTCTAACTCACAATGCTAATGCTTGACTGATGTCTTCAGTATAAACAACAATAATAAAGTGATTTGTGTGGGGGTTTTAGTGGAAGAAAAAAAATAACCATATATAGAACAAATTCTTATTTAAATGCAGACTCCAGAGGCTACACTTACTTTTTGTTGCCACTGCACAGTAATCACAGCATTTTTCTTACATAAACAAACATTCAGCAGCAAATATGTGTCCAACAGAAGCCTCAAACTTTCAGAAATGCACACACACTGACCCCGTGTCCTGTGAAAGAGAAGAATAGTTTTTTTACTCGCTTCAGTTTCACCCCCAAGAGACAGATTTAAAAAGACTTTACTTCGGTCATGGACCTGGGAGGAGGAGGAGGAGGAGGAGGAGGAAGAGGAGGAGGTTGGGGAGAAAAAGAGGTTGCTGCTCAGTTATTCCTTCGCTGGGGATAAAGGGAAGAAAATGGGGAGGAGGTTAGAGGAGGAAGATGTAGGAGAGGTTAACTGTCGAAAGTTGAGAGGTTCAGTTAGGGGTCCTGCTCCTGTGATCCCCAGGAGACGAGATCGGGGAAGTTTTGTGTGTGTGTGCAGATCTGAAAAGGGCAGGAGACCAGTAAATCACTCCAGAGAGAGAGAGAGAGAAGAGTTTGTAGTGGACGAAGAGGATGGTGTGAATGAAAGTGATGAAAGAGGAAGAGCAAAATAGGGGGGAGGCAGTGAGGAAGGAAAAGGGCGATGACAGGGAAAAAGAGAGGACAAGAAAAGAGGGGAGTAGTACGAGTTCAGGGGAATGAGATTTCAATCTGTTGGATGACGTAAAAAGAAGAAATGAATTGAAAGAAGGAAAAAAGGAGTGCTAGAGGAGAAAATGTGGAAGTGGAATATACAGATATATGTAAATGTGTGTGAGAGGAAAAAAGAGACAATCAGGGATGAGTAACCAAACAACCAGAAAAGGGAAAAATAGAGGTATAAGGTAGTAAAAAGAGAAGGAGTGAACTGTTGGGCCCCTGATGAGAAAGCCATGCAGCTGAACGAACACATTCCCCCGTCCAGGAATGAGGAGGACGGAGGGAGGCGAGAGGAGGGAAGGCTCTCGCGAATGCCTCTGTGTGACTAATGTCTTTTTCACACATTTCACTTCCATCCATCCATCACTGTGTCCACCTCCTGCTCCCCTGTGTTTAAACAACTGCCCGTCGCGACTAGAAACTACTGTAACTGTTCTCCTGTTGTTATAATCTGCTTCTGCTTTATTTATACTACTCGGCTCCATCACATGTACAGCTGCGGGGTGAGGAAATAAATCAAGATCTTAGTTTAGTTTTATTGTGGTGACAGTTGACGGCGGGCGACTGCTGTCCAATCTTCTGAAATCGGAGACGTTTTTAGGTAAGCTCCCCCACTTTTATGGTAATCTGTCCCACTGTGGAGACTACTGTTGCTCAGACTAATGAGGAAAGGTCAATTCACAAGACAAGTACCGTATTTTCCACAGTATAAGGCTGAAAGCCTTTAATTTTCTCAGAAACCGACAGTGCGCCTTATAATCTGATGCGCCTTATATGTGGATCAATATTGGTTAATTATGGCTACCGTAGTCAGGGGGCGTATATTGTGATTGCACTAATGTTTGATTTACCGACTTCTTTTACATGTTTACTGAATCAGGGAAAAGTTCCCTCCACGTTTGTGATGCACTAACTACGTGATAAAAAGTTGCACTACCTGTTGTACCTTGCTGTTGGTAAAAGATAAAACTACGTCACTGACGTTACCTCGGAGAAAAAAATAAAACATCTGTTCATGTAGCTTTGAACTGTGACAAATGTAGTTGGAAATACATTGTTTTCAACGAAGGCGACGCAGATACCAGTAAGAGCTACCGGTATGTACGGTACTGTATTGTGAATGTACTAGCTTGTTAAGGGAGTGAACGTTGGTTTGTTTTCTATTAATAAAGTTTGACTGACTAACTTATCTGACTGTTTTGTTGGCATTCACTTTAGCACAGCTTCATCTAGATGGATGGATAACACAACCCCAGCCACTACAGTAGTTTCTATATGCGCCTTATAATGTGGTGCTGTTTATGAAAACAGTTTTAAAATTGGCCATTCACTGAAGGTGCGCCTTATAATCCGATGCACCTTATAGTGCAGAAAATACGGTAAGATACATAAAAGTAAATGCAACTAACTAGTGCCAAGTGAGGCAATTCTGGTTTATCACAACTTGTTTTATCTTCTAAATGTCAACCTCCAATCACCAAAAACATGAGACAACACATATGAGACCAACAGTGCAGGAGACGTCAACAGCAGACAAGGGCAAATGAAAGGTCTTGATAAGCAAGAGGGTAAAAACTAAATTAAACAGACCATGAGGCCATGTTTGCATATGTTTCTATACCAGCCTGATAAGCTTGTGTCAGGCACATTGTTAACATGAACCACCCTTTGTCCTTCCTTTAATCGTTTAACCTACAGGACATGACCTGAAGTCAGTTGTTTTTATGGTGGGTTTCCTTACAGTTGCCTTTTGTTGTTTGTCAGGACATTGTTTGCTGCATGGTGGTCTATTATGTGTTTTCTACAGCTATATTTGGAGAGTATTGTTTTAACCTAAAGGGAGTAATGAGAGGTCAAACTGAAATGCACAGTCTGCATTGAACTTTGTTACCTCCTACACCCGTGCTCTCCTGTTTATCTTTCTTTGTATTCGGCCATATTTCATTCCCTTTCTCTTCACATACTTACTCCCATGAATTCCATCCCGCCTTATTCCCTTTCATTTTCTCCTCGCTTCTCCTCTTACCTTCCCTCTTTCCTTCCTCTGTTTCTCCTCCCACTCATTCCTACTTCTCACCATCACCCCCGCCTCTCTCCATCGTTTCCTCCCACCTTTCCAATTCAATCAGGCTACTTTTCCACCCCCTTTGTTTTTCTAGTGTGTCGTTTCACTGTAGACCAGCTACTGAGCGGTCAAGGTCACGCCTGATTTTAATGTCTCAGCACGGCATCGCAGTTGATATTAAACCTGCTGCTCGGCTTTGTGCGTGCTCCCAGGGGACGTTAGTGCTGCCTGTGTTAAAATGTCAGTGTTTTGGTTCGGACATTAAAGGGCTTAACAAGGATTAAAGGGACATTTTGTGTATTTTGTGCCATAGTTGGATGGTAGTTTGGTGTGAATAGTGGTGGAAATGAGAGGTGTGTCACTGCAAACATGGAGGTGAGAGTATGTGAGCATATGTATCTGCGGCGATGCAAACTTTATTGGAGAAAAGAGCGCACAAGTTGTGGCTCTTTGGGTTACATGGTTAACTGTGTTTTTGTTTAGATTTTTGGTTCACTTGTTTGTCCAGATTATTGGCCAGTGCAAAGTTTTTTTTTAAGTATGAAAATGAAACATTATAATCTGATGTGATTCTCTCTCTCCAAAGAAAAAGTCCATCAAGACCCATTTTTAGTACTTTGTAATTTTGCTACGAAGAAACAAGCAAGCCATCACTGGTGAAAACATGACCTCTGCCTGAACCTGAACATAATATCTGGAATTGGAGACCCATTTCATGTCGAAATGAATAAACTACTCAAGTCCTGACCTGTTGTATGTTTGTAAATCAGGGTCAAAATGATGAAAAGGGTTTTTTTATTAACTCTACTTTCTGGGAATCACTCATCAATCAACAGGTTGGACCCTAAATAGATGAAATACTTCCTAGTTCATCCAAATTAAACCCATCGGATGTTGCTGCTGGTAGTAAGTCTCTTTCTTTTTCTCCTCTCTAGGTCCTCCTCGGGTGTCCGAGCGGGTGACCCATCGGCAGAGCGTCCGTCTGGGTCGCACTGTGAAGCTGCCCTGCCCCGTGGAGGGCGACCCCCCTCCCCTCATCATGTGGACCAAAGATGGCCGCAACATCCACAGTGGCTGGACACGCTTCAGGGTGTTACAGCACGCTCTGCGCATCAAAGAAGTGGAGACCGATGACGCAGGGACTTACATCTGTAAGGCCACCAATGGGTTTGGCAGCGTAAACATCAACTACACACTTATTGTTATAGGTAAGTGCTTTGTAAAAACTGTGTTACTGCTACAACACAAACCTTTGGATGAGCTCAGTAAACCAGTAAGAAAGAACTTCACAGACGTATCACTGAAGAGCAGCTTCTGCATGAGTCGATCCTCCCACAGTTACATACTCTCAAACTTTTTTCAAACAAACTTGGATACATGTCATGAGTAACACATTGAACGTATTGTTTGGGGGAGTTTGTGATTTCATCATCTCGTCTTCATTGCACATTTTCCAGTCTTTATTGTTCTTTGTTATGCTTGCTTCCACTGACTCTCCCTCTGTGAGTTTCAAAGATATAATTAGCCAGGTTAGTTTGTGGGGTCATGATACAGCAATCAAACTTGATGTAGGTCTTCAGACAGAGTGCTGCAGTTATGTGAGTCTTCATGCTGTGACCACAACTGTTGTGGTTGTGTGTTCCTGTACAATTATGAATGAGGCATTTGTTAGAGCAGATGCTTGTGTTTTTTTTATATTTTTTTATGCTCTGGTCATGTTTGTGTGTAAGACACTGCGTCAGTGAGGATAGTCACGTCTGTGCGCGTCTTTAAAAAAAGACATTGTTGTGCCTTGTTCTTTATTCCTGCACAATAACTGCACCCAGAAGAGGACTCTGTTGTTGGTGCCCGGGCGTGTATTTTTTCAGTTGTACTGTGTGTACTTGTACTATGGTGGACGTCTGTGACCCTGTGGACTGTGACAACCTTGCTGCTCAAACACAGGTGTGTGTTTTTCTATACTGGGACTCAAATAGTCACTTCCCTCAACTCTTATCCATGTAAACAAAGTAACTGCAGGAAGGACAGTGTGTCAGTGCACATTTACACATACAAGCCTCAGTGTGCGTCTGCTTGTGGCTCTGGATCTGTGCGCCAGAGTATCTCCACACCCCTCTGTGTGTGCGTGCATAATTCCATGTATTTGTGCACATGCCGCTCTACGCGTGTATGTGTGTGTGTTTTTGTGTGTGTCAGGTTTCAGTCAGTACAGTGGATGCCAACGGGGAGATTAAGGCTGCACAGCGTTCCAGAGAATCTGAGTAAAGCGTCGCTCTCTGCCCAGTGGCGGCACTTCAAAGACAGGCTTGAGTAAAATGCTCCGATACAGATATAACCAGCCAATATTTCTTGTAGATGACATATATCTATGGTGCAATGATACATAATGTTACTAATTAGATATTTTTAGATGTTTTAAGATCAGTTCAGTGTTATCCCCAGGCCAAACAGTTTGACTTTATTTTTGTACTGAAGTGGGAATCCTAAATGAAGTGCTGCTGGCAGATCACTCAATGACAAGTTTCTTTATAAAACCTCTGAGGATTTTTGACACGTGAGTAGACTTTTGAAAGAGGTGTATCTGTTGGTTTTCTTCTTCATATAGATGTCCCAACCTAAATTACATGAATAAAATGCTTATTTTACACGTGATTACCCCTAAAATCACGTTTCCTTCATAGATTTATGTGTTAATAAATCACACTTATAGTTGCAAGAACACATTTTTAATCCCAATTGGCAAAATGCCAGTAAATAAAATCCTTTTAGTCTCCAGTAATCATTATCGGTATGTGATTCAAAGCTGCATCGGTCTTGACCTGAACTTCAAAGGCGAGCTGGCATACAGAGGGCAGGAGGGTGGAGGAGGGGGGCAACAGCTGCCGCTGAGGTCATCCAGGCAGAGCAGCTGCTCACCCTCCTCCTCTCTCTCATTCACTGTCCCTTTCATTCACTGTTCATATGCATGCGCGCACACACACATACACACACATACACTGGGCAAATCCACATGAACAAATCATGTCTCATTTGGCAGTGAGACCCGGTCCTTTGATTTAAAACATCCAGAATGTTAAAAGTACTTTACTATTTGAAATGAGGACCATGAGATCTGAATGCAGGAATGACACCTAAACCAAAATGCATATTTACATTTAAACTGTGGATTAAATTTACACAGTTGATGCATCCATCTTTCAGCTCAACATGTTGGCCAATAGGGATGCAGTAAAGTCTTCATATCCATCACAACTCCTGATCAAAAATATCTGATATGATTAAAACTAGTAAAACAGCTACTAAAGAGTGGCATAAAACTGTTAAATGCTATTTAAGAAATACAAATATAAAGAAATCCCATGCAAACTGAAATCATGAAGATTGTCCCCATTTGCAGATTACACAAATGGTACCCAGAGATCCTTTGTGGTCCACCAGTTTAACCTTCAGAGATGACCCCCTCATGTAACTCTAGCCAGGAATCATGCCACAGCATCTCCTCAGAGAGGCAGTTAACATGGAAAGCAGTGTTTTCATAGCTGGAACAATCTGCATTGGCAATGATCTCCAAAGTATGGGGAGGAGGGTGGACGTATGTGTGGGTGCAGTTGTCTCTGTCTGCTCATACGACTGGATGGAAACAAAGACTTTCTTTACGCTGTATTTTTGTTTTCTGCTCTTCTGTCTCGGCTGTTTTGCTTCACTTCCTCTCTTCCCTCACGCTCCCTGTTTTTGTCTCCTCCTCTCTCCTGTGTGGTCCGCTGGTAATTATTCTATGACCGCTCCGTTTCACAGTAATGAGCCCACACCTGCGTCTTATTGTCTTTCTCTCTCAATTTCTAACCCAAAGTATCTTTAACACCTTTTTCCTATTAGCACTCAATCTCAGCCCTCATTCCTCCTTCCTCAATCCACTCGGCTCATTTTTCTTTGACCGCGTTTTAATTTGCATCAATATTTTCACAGTTTCCCATTTTCCCCCCCAGATGTAGTAGCGTTTGATTGCCGTAAAACACCCACTGTCGTCCTGTCCGGTGGTTGGAAGTGGTGCGGAGGCGTTGTGTGGAGGCAGGCTTTTGTTGGCGGGGGAAATTAGAAGATTCCTTGAAGTGTTTGTTCTTTTATTGTGTGTAGGTTGGCAAATGTTTGCGTGAGTAAATACTCTATGTGTGTGTGTGTGCTTGTTTATCTGAGGGTTTGTGTGTGTGTGTATGCGTGCATGCATGCGTTGGTGTGAGAGGATTTATGGGACCACCAGTAAAGTGAAACAAAAAAAGATTTTTTGTTTTTTTCTGCTCTGCAAACCTCAGTGTTCTTCAAAAAGTTAAAATGCCAAGCGAGCTCTCGTTTCTTCCTCCCACTCTCTTTCTTGATCTTTCCTCTCCACGCCCCCTCCTGTCATTCACTTTTTGTTTCTGGTGTCTGTCTTTCCAAATAGTTTGTATGAAATTCAGATTTTTTTTTTTCCCCCTCCTCACAGACGAGTGAATGATAGAAAAATTTATAGTTCAAACCAGATGTGATGACAATGGGAGTGTGTCTGGAGCAAAGTTGGGAAGCCGTGCGTAAGGAGGAAGGAAGGAAGTGGTTTGGAGTCGTGTGTGTATGTGTGTGTGTGTGCATTGGTTTTGAGCCTCAGCTTGTGTGTGTATGTTAGCATTTGACCGTGCTTTATGTGCACGTGAACGTAAAAATGCAGTTAATGAGCGTGTTCATCAATACACGCTGTCTGTGCGTGCATGCAGGTCCATTCATAAGTGACTGATGTGATGATTTGTGGTGATTTAAGAGCTTAACCATAGCAGCTGGCATCTGGTCATAATTGGAGAACAAAGCAGAAAGAGAGACAGAAAAAGATATCAAACCTAGACGTTCTGTATGTTTGAATAAACGAGCTTGAACATGATTTATGTTCATCAAGCAGCAGATACATAATGAATGCTGAAGTATGAAAAACGGAGTCTAAAGATTAAACAAGACAGATGGAAAAACCAAAACAGGACTTGGAAGAGAGTTGATTTTAAAAAATGATGCTTTTCTTTAGTTTCTCAAATGATATTCAGTGTTTTTCTGCCAGGTTTAGTCCACCAGCACTGCTGAACGCAACTAAAATCTACTATCACCTAACACACACTGACACTCTGACGTCACACAGCACGGCACGGTCCTCTTTGTCATGACATTTCAATTTGACGTTGGATTTTAAGTTGCAGCTTCAGACTACTTTTGTGTCCCAGTAGACAAGTTCTTTGAAAGCAAACCACACTCCTTCATCCAGGTTTAATCTTTCTTACTTTAACTGCATGTGTGAGACTGCAGCTGTCTTCCGGCCAGAAGCTAACACGTCAGATCAGGTTGCAGACCAACATCATCTCCCTAACCATCAGTTCCTCCATCCTGATTCCTCCTTTGTTTTTGTGCTCTCAGATTTCTGAGTTTTTAATTGAGATATCTGGTGCCTCATCTGGAAAGGATGTAGAGGTGGCCAAGGTTTGCAACCCAATTGGTATGAGTCATATATTGAAATGTGTGCGTGTGTGATTGCACAGAGCCTAAAATGAATCTCAAATAACCCAGTGTCTTTCACACACAACCTCCCTCCACCTACTTACAAACACACCACTTCTTCTGCTCAGGTTACACTCAGCAGTTCCTCACTAATCGTACAAAAATGCATGGAGGGAACCTGGAGCTCGCTGCTTTGGAGGAACCTCATAGTTAGTGTTCGTTTGAGGGCTTGAGGCCTTGCAGGGGATATTTTTTGCGGGGGGGTTTCAGTTATGATTTACTGAAATGAATTAAAAAGAGGTTATTTTTAAAACGGAGTCAAGAAATCATCAAGTGGTTTTGCCTCCCACCTCTTGAACTCCACTGCTGCCTTTACTGGCCTTGGTCTCACTGGAGTTTTCTTTCTTTGTCTCTCCTTCTGGGCCTAACTTTGTTTTTCTTGTCCCACTTGGATAAAAAATATTGAAGGTCATTTATTTTATAACAGCATACAGATTCTGTTCAGCAGTCATCAGACCAGCTTTCAGAAAAGTGTAGTTTAAAGGGTTTCACGGTGAATCACAGCTTGACTTAGTGACAGGATTTGTTAACAGTTACAAAACGTTGAGTTAAGAGATTGTAAGTGCATCTGTTTTTGTCGTTTTGCGCTCCTCGACATCAGACGTCTTTGTTGTCATGCTGTTGTAACACCATGCCGCCCGTACAGTGAGCCAGACAAAGCTGTTCGTCCGGAAATCAGGGTGGCACTGTGGAGAATGGAGATATAAACATGCTGGTGTGTGTGTGTGTGTGTGTGTGTGTGTGCACATGTCAGTGAGCATTGGGGGGGATTGTGGAGTTACAGATGGCGGGGAAAGAACGGAGTCAAATTTCAAAAGCTGTTTTCCGCCGTGTTGTTGTTGTGCCGTGGAGATAAACACAGAGATGCACAAAGATGTAGTTACTGTATCTTTTTGCGTATACATGTCTACAAGATTGGACAGGAAAATAATCATCTATTCACTCGCATACACACCTCACTGACAGATGTGAACAAAATACAGAAACACACACACACACTCCTCAGGGGCCCTGGCCTCCATTTCATGGCTGTCTGTCCCACATCCTCTCGTTCTGCCTCGTTTAACTTCCAGCCAAGAGATGGGAAGAAGATGGACAGGACGGAGAGACAGCAGAAGAAAAGAACAAAGCTTCTGTTTTTTCCTGGCTTCAGTCTGAAGACATCAACAAGTCTGGAGAGTAGGAAGAAAACAATGGAAGTTCGGGAAATCCGTGTCCTGACAGGTTGAGGTGTCACGCTTACATCCAAAACATTGTAAGAAAAAAAGTATCTAATGTATCTCGAGAAGAAAGCAGTATCTCTTATCTGTGGAAACTGTAACACCACAACCAAAACAACAGGTACACCACTGTGGTTTTTAACAGAAGGGTGAGGCTTTTATTTTCTCGCTCTAGCCAAAGCTACATCTCATCAGATACATCCTCTCACCTTCCTCTCAACTCTTCTTCTGTTTCCCTCACTCTCCTCCTTGCACTCGGGAGGAGACGTCTTTTCTCCAGAGCGTCTTTCACCTCCTCGTTCTTTCCCCTCCTGTTTGCCTTCATGCTCCATTTACATCTGTGTATGTGCATGTGTATGTGTGTGAGTGACTATGGCTTTTTTTTTTTCTCCTGATTGTATGCCAAGTCAAGCTCTCATAGACCCCTAATGGGTCTTAAATACCCTCTGCTAGCTTTGACTTCAGTTCTCCATACTAGATGCCATCTGTCAGTCAGCGAGGTTTTTTCTCCAGGCCCAAGTAGTGACTCATTTTGAAGAGGAAATCTACCCCAAAACAGAAGTGAGGCACGCGTTTCATTCGATTATGGAGGGTTAAATTGGGCATTGTCTCTCAGTGAAGCTTGAAATCTCCTGGATTACGTTTCTTCTATCAAATCCTTCAACCCTCACTGTCATCAGTCAGAATCAGATTCAGCCAAGATGTTGAGAAAGTATCTGTATTTAGTGTTTTTCCACTTATCATATTAAATACCACTAACATAGTTTCTGTTTTTTATTCATCATCGCAGAATTGAATTAATCAGCGCTTGGTGGTATCAATAAGAAATCATCCTGTTCTTTACATACAGTGAATACTTCAGATCCTTCACGTAAAAAAATACTGCCCTGCATTAAAAATGTACCTTGAGGGAAAGTTCATGAATAGATTACAAAATATACTTGAAGTATTACAATAAACGTAGTCGAAAAAAGGAGTGTTACGATATGGTGTTGGATTATTGTTATTGTTGGAAGTATTTTAATCTTACAGTTGAATCTATTCGACTATAACAACTATAACTTCAAATCAAAATTAAATAATCAAAAAAATACATTCAAATCGTTCAACAAGCAATATACGAATTTACTTCACAATTCTTGAGAGTACTCATAATTTTTTCACGTATATTTTGGTTATGTAATGTAAATACTTGATGAGTTGTTATAATTGGGTATAGGTCTGATTGCTCATGTCCTAGTCTGAAGTCTAATAGAATAGCATTTAAGATTTCTTTATGTTAAGTTGTTGATGATGAGAAAAGTGGGCGGGACTAAATAAGTTTTCTTCCCACTCCTTTTCAAGTGTAAATGGAGAGACTTTGACTTGTATGTATTCTGTTCAACACTCAAAATGAATGAATGAGTGAATGATATAGAGCTAATTTACTTATCTTTGAATATTTGTGCATGTAAACTCTAAAATCTGTGAAGTACAAGCAGCTGCAGAACACTAATTCCCACAGATCTGCAGGAGTATTGCACAGTATTTGCATGTCACTTACATCCCACACACAGTTGGCACATCCTTTTTGTCTTGCTACTTACCCTCGAGTCAGTCTAATCCCTCCAATCCATCCTCTCCTAAATTCAGTTTTAGGGTGGAATTTGTCTTTAACTTCATTTGCCAGCTGCTCGCAAAAAACTAAAGCGAACGTGTTTTCACTCTGCGTCTCCACAGCAACTCTCCCATAGCTAATATGAGGTGTAACTTTACTTCTCTGTGTGTTTTGGCATGGCAGCGTCCATTGAGTGAAAAATTTAAGTATAATAAGTAGCAAATGTAGCAGAATTTACCACGTATCATTTGGTGCCTTATTACTCATATCATGAAATGCACTCTGTCTCCAGGTATTAGTGAAAAAAAGAAGCATGTGAAATTGAATATTTGAGGATGTGGGCTGCTTTAAAGTATCGCTGTTTGTTTAATGCAATTAAGACCGAGCTCCTCGGTGGGAGTCCAACAGTAACAAAGGATGGGAGGAAGGCAGGAGCAGGAGGGGGTGAGGAGAACAGGGCACAGAGAAGTTATTGGTGAATGTCTGCCAACAGGAGGGGAGGAAAGACTTGGAGAAGTTGAGTAGGAAGCCGATAACTAACAATTCCTTCAATTATTCTGTGACAAAACTTCTAAATGTTGGATACATCTGCTTCACAAAGTACCGCACTTAAGTTAGGAGACAACAGGTGGTCACACAAACATTCAGGGGATGTGTTGACCCCTTTTTTTCAGTGATGGTCAGTAAGATATGTATCACCTCATTTCAAAAACTGTCACAAAGGTTCAGAATCTAGTTTACTGATATTTGATCATTTGTTCCCTCATTTGAATCATTTTTTGTGCAGTTTTAAACAGTTTTTGAAACAG
This sequence comes from Pseudochromis fuscus, assembly GCA_900323345.1. Lineage (NCBI taxonomy): Eukaryota > Metazoa > Chordata > Actinopteri > Pseudochromidae > Pseudochromis > Pseudochromis fuscus. The sequence goes on from OOFC01000641.1 coordinate 23,580, forward strand.
CTGTGACAGAGTTTTTATATTTTTTACATTACAAAATGTGTTCTTTAAAGAAAAATATGTATTTTTTTAATCTGACATACTTCAGTAATGTTTTTCTATCTGAGATAAATCTCCTGGAATCACTGAAAGGCCTTGAAATATCAGTAACACCCACATTAGTCTTCAGAAGCAACAGTGGCATTTTAGCAAGTAGGAAAACAAAAAAAAATCAAACTGTGAACTTAAGAAAAGCAGAATATAGCACTGAATGCCTCAGTTAGAGCATCAACTAGTTAACATGTGAGAAGGTAATCAAGCAGAGAGAGGCCAGAGACATGTGAAAGGCATCGACAAATCCTCTCAAGGAGACACACACACTCACTTAACAACCAGCAGTACCGCTCCAAAAACCTACAAGTGAAAGGAGACAAGGTGCTTCAGCATCCTCCTCTGCATAGCTCCCACTCCCTCACACACAGCAACGGCGACTCTACGTTCTCACGGCAGCAGGGTTAACCTCTCCAAGACCTCGTCGGTGCAAAGACACACACACACACACACACACACACACACACACACACACACACACTCCAGAAATGACTGGGAGGAGGAAGATTTGGGGAGGGGAAGAAAGAGGAGAAGAGGCAAGAAGCAGAGAGGAGAGGGGGGATTAGGAAAGAGGAGGGAGACGTGAGAGGAACGACAGATGGAGGGAAACTTTTTTGATTACCCAGCCATACAGTTAACGTTATGTGATATCCTGATAACCATGTATCAGCAGGTATTGATTTTATATGAAAAACACACACAAATGTTTTTTTAAATATCACTTCTGTAGAGAATTGCGGCACAGCACTATAGTTACAGTTAAAACATACCTAATATTCCAGTATTACATTTCTGTGATTGAAGTCAGAAGATATATTGATGGCGACAAAAAGACCAAAAAAAGTTTCAGAAAGTCTTAGAAGGACGGAAGTGAAGGAAAGTGAATGGGTGAGTGCGGGCATTCATGTCTGATCAGAGGAGTTAGCAGGGGAGCTGTGTACTTCTGAATAGACAGCTTAGTGGCCATTATACGGTCTGGAGGATTAGTCCTGTTCACTATTGTTACCCTCAGGAGGTAGCAGCACACACACACACTCTCAGGCACATGCATACACACATACTCATTTTCTGTCTTTAACTTTTCCTATTTCATACACTAATTTTGACTGCCTTATGATTTATGTGTGGTACAGATGGATGTAAGCGGACGCAGCCACAAGTTTAACACCACAAACACACACACACACACACATGCTCTGCGTCCAGCCCACCCCCCACCCTGTAATTCCATAATAGGCCAGTCTATTGACAGACCTGCTGAGTCTTTTCTCATTAGGGCTGGGATTTTGTCGCTGGCCCTGCAGGCTCCATTGTCCCACTCAGAACGAGTTATTAGGCTTTCCCTCGGTAACAACCCCCCTGCTGAATAGACCTGAGAGGAGTGGAGAGTGTACGAAGGGCAGAGCAGGGTCTGGCAATTAGCAAAGACATGTTTGAAGAGAGGAGGGAGGGGAAAGAAAGGACGAATCGGGGAGAAAGGGAGAGCAGACCTGCGCTACAAAAAGCTTTCTTTTGAAGTTTTAGAAACTTTTGTCTGCTTTTTGCTGCTTCGCTCTTGTACCGTCATCAGAGCCAAAGACTGGTTCTTCAGCACACTACATCCCTCCTCCTCCTCCTCCTCTTCGCTCACCCCAACTTTCTCTGTTCTGCTCTCATTCGTTACTCTTCTCCCTGAGAATGCATTTGTGTCAGCGCTGAAAAGCCCTGTATCTTCTGCAGCCGCTTTG
>OOFC01000642.1:0-19066 GCA_900323345.1 Pseudochromis fuscus
CCCTCCCAGAGCAGTAGCTGCTCTAAAACAGCCCCACATAAGAACCACCACGCTCATTAATGCATAAAGTATGCACCCACACGTAACTGAGATCATAAAAGACTGGTTATGTATTATCTAAATGTAAACATATTACAAGCAATACAAGATGTATAACAGTCATTAACAGCTGGACATTAATTAACCACTGAACAGCCAGTGACAAGACAAGACAAATAAGTTTCAAATAAAGAAAAATTAATGAAATAATAAATAACAATATACTTGTATGAATAAAATATCAGCAATCAAGTACAAAAAAATCATGTTAACAACACAAATAAACTTCTCTGAAGCTTGAAAAAGCACTAAAGTAACTGACTTTTAACCAGCTTTGTATCATTACAACATCAGTAGAAAAATGTAAACAGTCTGTAAACAGTCCTGCACAAACTCTCTTCAGTCATCGGGCTCCCTAAAGCTAGCGTTAGCTGCAGCTGATGTCCCCAAAGCAGCAGTAGTAACAGGACAGCAGCAGACTTACTGAAACACTGACACTGTGTCATTTGGTACTATAGCTGTACCAAGTCAAGTTATCATCTCGTGGTGCCACAAAGTCACTGCTTACTTAGTAATCAACGTCGAGTCTAAAGCCTCTATTGGCGCTTTTCCGCTGGGACCTACTCGACTCGCCTCGGCACGCCACGCCTCACCACGCCACGCCTCGGCTCTGACCATACGTGAGCTCTGACCATAGAGTGTATAATATAAGGTGGTTGTAGCTAGAGCTCATATCTCCGAAAACATCGGCGCACGTTTTTAACCAGACTCTAACTTGAAAAAAACTCAAAAGGCGAGGAGGTACCAGTGGAAAAGCGCCATATGGTCCAAAAGTGGCCACTTGGTAACACAGAAAATGAACGGGAAGGTGAAAGTTATGTCACAAAACCATGCTGATGCGTATCTTTGTGCATTTTTCAGTGGTTATACAGAAATTCTGGAACTTTTCTAGGAGGTATATGGCGTATATCACCTAGACTACACAACTGTTATTTTGTCTATACAGCTCTGGATCTAGCCTGTCTCAATGCAACATATAGCTGTAACTATAAAAAACTCATGGCAAATGTTCAACGATTATGTTATCAGCTTTGAAAGTGATATGACAGCAAGACAAAAACGACAGATGATACTTGTTTTAACCTGTGAGTCAACATTTCCACATGTTGCTTTAGAAGTCCTTCAGCAGTAAAGCCTCTGTTTACAGCACTGACCACAGTACCAACTGTTGCCTGACCCACACCAACAGTCAGTATCTATAATTATCTATCCTGTCAAAATGTTTTCCTTTATTGTTTTGGTTTAAGTATGTGCACATCAATTCATTTAAATTTTTTCCACTTCATATAACCAAACCAAGTGTTATCTGAAGTTGAATTCAGGAGAAACTCTGCCAAAAAGGCTGTAAAATCACATTTATATATTAATAAATATGACCCAAGCAACAGAAACAGAACAATATAAACGAGGAATGCTACCAAAGTGTACAATGAAAAGATAGACACTGTGTGAAGACATTTGACTTATCAAAATTACTCATAAAACTAATAGCCATGAGCCAGATACTATTTTTCTAACAAACATTATCAAAAAAAATATGAAATAATAAACTAAAATTTCAAATAAGAGAAAAGAAAATTATGTGATGAATTTATGTGGCGATTTTTGCTTTTTTGATGATTGATTTCCCCCAGTGATGAATTAAAACTACATATCTTAATTGCACAATGCCAGGGAGGATGTGTTCTTTCTTCCCTTAAAAGGACATATCGAGGAATGTCAACGCAGGCAAGTGAGTGTTTGTAGATCCTACACTTACTTTACAAGGGGTGTATTGATAAATTGTGTATTTTATTACAATATAAATAATACATTTTCATAGCCAATATTCAAATGAAATTTAATTAATTAAATAAAGTGTCAATTAAGTGTAGTATTTAGGCAAAAAAAATCGATGAATTATTTATTAAATGAGCAATAATGGCTTTATACTTGATAATCACCCCTATTTTCCTCAGTTGGTTTCTTCCGATGTTTTGTACGGGACCCGACAGTATTATCAGGAAGTGAAGGGCGGTGGTTGAGAAAAAGAGCAGCACCGGGCTAGCTGACGAGTATCTACTTGCTGTCAGGTAAGACCGTGTTTTAAATTCATGTTTCTGTTTTAGTTAGCTACATTATGAACGGTTTACTATCCGCATACAACACAAGTATTGCTAACAATGCTGGTCTGTATCTAAACTACCTGCCAATACGTTATTTTTTATTGAACGGTTGAATACGTTGAAAACATGGCTAACTGTTAGCTACAGGCCTAATGCCTCGATAGTTAGAACGCAGTAATATCAAAATGATGGAAGATAATCCGGAGTTTCTGAACTGTAAATTTAATAGTTTGCTTTATAAATTGAGTAGTATTCCTATAAACGTGGTTGTCTTCAGCAGCTGCGCAGTGTTCAGTGTTAGGCCGCAAACTATTATGTCTGTGGAGACACTTACTTACACTTAATACGCTGGTTAAGATCATATCTTTAAGATGATTAAAATGTGGTTTAACTAGTTTAATGAGTGGTTAATTGTTGATTTGTACCGTTTGCAAAGTTCGTAACACTGGCAAAAGAACATTTTACTGTATTAATAACAATAATTTGCATTAGGAACACTGTGCCACAGTCTATCGTCTGTGTGTACACATACACTGTAGTCATCTGGAGCTTAGTCAATGATCATCATACCTTTTTTTTTTTAATATCAAGACATTTGCATTTACAATGATACTTTATACTTTATTCCCATATTTCATTTATGAAAATCTGCCCAGATATTACTCGATGTTATCACTTTTGTTTAAGATCAGTTAATCGATTAGTGAATAGAGACTTTACCAACAAGTTTGATAAATTAATTATGAAATTTTAAAGCCATAAACAAAACAAAAACTCTTGTATTCTTGGTTCAACTAAAGGAATTTGAATGTGACGTTTTCAGTAAGTTCAAAAGTAAAATGTATCAATCATTCAGACCTTTATTCATTCATGATTATTAGCGTGCCAGGTTTTATCAGCTAATACTGTCATATCCACAGTGCATCAGGCCCAGCGGTAGGTAATTCTTACTGTCAAAACTATTTGAATCCATTTTCCATCAACACAAGTATCTGTCAACACGAAGACATGAATGTAGGACAATCCAAGTCTTCATTCAAGACTTTGCCTGATAAGGGCATCTGTCCTCACATCAGTAATTTTCCTGCCTTCAGTGAAGGCAGTGAGCTGATCAACCTAGAAAGATGAGGAACATTTCCATTTATAGCTCAGTGAGGGACACCACACTGGGGATTCACTGCCAGAGAATTAAAATACCCTGCCACTGAGTTGTGGACATGACGAAATCTTATTTTGAGTACCAACATGATCTGGTTTACCTTTGATCAGATTACCTCCCGCTCTCTCATGGGTTCTGTCCACTTTTATCTGCCCTGGGTTATTTCTTATTATTGATGGATTTATTCTCACTAGGGTTGCAGTAATAATATTTCAACAGTCCACACTGTTGTTAAATTACTTAAGTATTCAGTTCAGGGCCATAAGACATAGATTTGAAGCATGATTGACACCAGGTAGAGAAATGATAAATCATTTGCCGAAGAGTTATTGTGTTAGTTTTCAGTCCTCTATTACTAATCAGTTGGAGCTGAATCTACAAATTAGTTGATTAGTCAGAAATCTCTCATGACATCTGATTTCTTAAGCTTGAGGGATCAAACTACAAAATAATGTACATATTTGTTCTCTTACATAAAGAGGACTTGTATAAGGTATTGAGGCCTACATTCTGCTGCCACAATACCTAGCTGCACCTGATGTTTAACGTGCCATCTGTGTTTTTATTTACTTCGACAGAAAAAAAAAACCGCCACAATGTCGAGCAAAAGGGCTAAGGTAAAGACCACAAAGAAGCGCCCTCAGCGCGCTACCTCCAATGTCTTCGCCATGTTTGACCAGTCTCAGATTCAGGAGTTCAAGGAGGCCTTCAACATGATCGACCAGAACCGAGACGGGTTTGTTGACAAAGAGGACCTCCACGACATGCTGGCCTCACTGGGTGGGTAAAACTCTCACTCTCTCTTGCTTCAGAATGAGCTGAAGCCATGACACAGTTATGTCAGCATGGTGTGTGTAAGCAGTGTTCCTCTGAAGGCATTTGGGTGTGTCCGTACATTTGCTGTCTGGTAACTCGTTCTTCAAGCAGTGCATTTAAATATTTTAATGACCTGTTAATGTCTCCTGTAACCACTCCTGCAGGTAAAACCCTTCAGATTTAATGAGCTGGAAACTTGGTTGCCTCAAAACCAAACAAACAATTGGTGAAACAGTGCAGTTGTTTTTGTTTGCAGTTAAATTAGTGGTTAATGACCACTGAAGAGAGGCTGTTTGTATCTGTATTGCTCAATATATAATCTGTTCTTTCGAATGCTGCTGATAATAGAAAGGCTTCCATTAAGAAAAGAAAACAAGGAAGTAGAGACCTGATTGTGGCAACAGTTGATGACATTACACTGTGTTGCATCTGTTTGTTTTTTACAGGGAAAAATCCTACTGATGAGTACCTGGAGGCCATGATGAATGAAGCTCCTGGACCCATCAACTTCACCATGTTCCTCACCATGTTTGGAGAGAAGCTCAATGGCACAGATCCCGAGGATGTGATCAGAAATGCGTTTGCCTGCTTCGATGAGGAGGGGACAGGTAATGTTTGACAGCGGTTGTACAAAATGTCATTTTGAATTTGAAGATCCTGGCACCGTTTTTAAGGGAATCTAGAATGTACTTCATACGATCTTAATTTCTTCCATAGTTCTTGATTTTAATAACTTGCCACTGTGTGTGAAAGGTGTTACACTCACAATCCATCCCGCCTTTGTAAAGAGAAATGGTTTCCCAAAGATGGTGATTCTCATTGCGAGCAAAAAGGGGTGGGGAAAAATGTCGAGGGGATGACTCCAGTGTTGATTCAGGCGGTCTTTGCCCTCTTATCTGATCTGTCTGCTTTTCCCCTGCAGGTTTCATCCAGGAAGATTACCTCAGAGAGCTGCTCACAACAATGGGTGACCGGTTTACAGACGAGGAGGTGGACGAGCTCTTCAGGGAGGCTCCCATTGACAAGAAGAGTAACTTCAACTATGTGGAGTTCACACGCATCCTAAAGCACGGTGCCAAGGATAAGGACGATTGAAGAGCCATACCAGCAGTTTTGTTTTTGTTTTTTTTTCCTCTGAACCTCCCCCCTCCTCTGCCTCTCTACCGTCAGCTAGATCACCGTGCTGCATGTCTCAACTGTCCCGTATAAAACCCCATTTTACAAACCAAAGCAATAACTATCCACTCTGTTTGCTGTGAACTTCCAGTATTGCCAAATTTCCACATCTCTGATGAGAAGAAAAAAAAATTGAATGAGTGAAACTTATTTTTTTTCATGTGAAGATGTGAAATGGCAGCACTTTGGAAGCTCTAAGGGATAAGTCTTTGCAATTCATGTGATCGGATTTAGCTGAATTTTTACATTTTATAATATAAACCTTTTAAATAAAGTCCTCTATCAAGTTGTATTTTGCTGTTTCCCTTCCATAAATGACAACTGAATTAAGTGTCTGCATTATTCTGTCTTTATTTTCCTTGTGTTCAACTAAAAATCCTCAGGCATCACCTTCCCCTCATGGGGAGTTTATCATGTCTTGACAAGTCGGCTCTCCCTCTGAACCAGAATCATTTTACATGTGCTGACTGGCTGAATTCTTTCTGTAAAAGGGAACATGCACAGAATTAACAAAATCTACACTGACTGCTGGTGGACACATTGTTGTGGGAGTTAAGCTAAACCCCATAAAGCTGCCACTATGTGATGGTGGTGACTGATGTCATACAGGGAGGAGCCTTATGTAATAAAAATTCTTATCTAACAGATGTGAAGACACTGAACTATCAGACAAATACTTCAGGTTTCAACTGATTCCAGTGCTGGAGTCAGTTGCTGACTTCAGTCTACACTACTAATGGCCAAAAGTTTCCTCTCTCTGAGAACATACTGTACTTCACCGTTGGAAAATCCTTCCAGGTGTAGTGAATGTGTCCTCAGGTGAACCATGGCAAGCTCTGACCTCTTTTGGAATTACAACACAGGTTAATTGTAGGCTGAATTACAACACAGGTTAAGTTTTCGGTGAATCCATCTTGACAACACTACAGTGATACGATGGTAATAAAACTGACCATTTGAAAATAAACTCAAGTTTTTGGTGTTTATGAGACTGATTATGGAGCGTTTGCACGACCCTTTGTCGCCCTCTAGTGTCTGCATGAACGCTTGCTTCCGTCTTCAGGTGCAGCTCGTAGTATAGGAATTACAAATTAGCTTATATTCTCTCCAAGGTCAAAAGGTTATTAAAATGTATTTATAGAGTAATAGTTCAGTATGACCACAATTCATCTGGATATAACCTTAAAGGTGCAAAAAATAGTAGAAGCAGTTCAAGCTACAGTAAAAGTATGTATTTTTATGTATAAATAAATTTAAAACATTTTCTTTTTCTCGTGTGGAAGCTTCACGTTTTGTAATTTACCAGCGATTTTTTTTTACAAGTTTACAATTAATTCCCAACAAAATAACGGACAAATAAGTTGATTTGTGGCATTTGTGAAACAGACGTCTGAGGTGACCTGAACGCCTATTATCTACAGATTTTCACTGATGGCTCCAAGAATCAAAGTTATGGGAAAGCAGCAATAGGAATGAGTATTCCTCAGTTACAGGTACAGTAAAGGAGGCGTATTTCGGATCGGATGTCAGTTTTTACGGCAGAGCTTGTGGCAATTTTGTGGGCACTTGAGTGGGTGGAAGAAGTCAAACTGGGAAATGCAGTAATCTGTTCGGATTCTGCAGCAGCACTGATGGCACTAAAGGGTGTGAAAAGGGGGCTAGAGAAGACTCACTGGTGGAAATTTTGGTGTCTATAAATCGGGTCATTAGGCTGGGGAACCCAGTTGGGTTTGTCTGGGTTCCAGCGCACGTGGGGAATGAGGAAGGCGATGAGGCGGCCAAAAGAGCCCTAAGTAGGAAAGGGATTGATTTGCAGGTAATGTATAGAAGAACTGAGTGCAAAAGTTTAATACAGCAAGGGATTGCAAAGCTGTGGCAAAGGGAGTGGGAGGAGGAAAGTAAAGGCAGGTTTTATTTCTCAATACAACCAAAAATAAAATTAGCACCGAGTGTTGGAATGGACAGGAGGGATAGTGTGGTGATCACTAGGCTGAGGCTGGGGCAATGTGCACTTAATCAGGGACTAGCAATGGTAGGACAACATCCAGATGGAAACTGTATCTGTGGGGAGGCAGAGACTGTGTGAGGATGTGAGGCTTGCAGAGGAATAGCCCACTACGACCTGTGGAGGGCAGAAATACGCCTTTGCTGCGTCTAGGCTGCCGCAAAGGGAAGAGAAGAAGAAGAAAACGCTTCATGCTGCTTACGGAACCAGGTTGGGTAACATCTCTGCTGTCAGCAGTTCTTTGACCCTTTGTGGCCGTCGTGGGGGTCCAGGTAGGAATTTAACCTGTTTCATCCCATGATTTATTATTTATTTGTATCACTTTGAGCTGAAGTGTCAGCCTTGCGACAGAGAAAACAACTAAAACAGCACAACGACCCTTCTAAGCTAGCAGCCAGCTAGGTAGCTAACATACATAAGTCGCTAGTGCTAGCTAACCGCAGTCTTCAAGGTTGGTTAGTTAAGACTAATCAAGGAGAGACTATCTCAGTGGAAACAGATTTATTCTCTGGTTTAGCTGACTAGAGTGAGTTTGTGTGTGTTTTTTCAGCAAACACTTATCTTGTTTTGAACTTTTTGTTGTTTATTACCCAGCTAGGACTCAGGAGTCCTGGACCAGGGTCATGGCTCTGAGGATGATCCACAGACTTCCAGTCCTCAGGCAATTCAGGATCCAGCGTTACCCTGTTGGACCTCTCTGCACGGCCAGGCTGCTGAGTACCAGCACTGTGGGTGGGTCCCTGTGTGTACCCTGTCTGTGCACATCAGCTGGAAGGTGCATCCTGAAAGAGGGCTGCCAGAAGTTCAGACCAAGCGTTGGGTTAAGGAGCCTGGCCACCTTTGTGTGGGAACCCCCATTTGGGGTCAGCAGCTCTGTGGGACTCCACAGAGACTCGGTCCTTCGTTTCCATGTGTCCCAGCTGCACCCGCCCACAGCTGCAGAGGAGCAGAGCTTCCAGCAGTGTTTGGGGGTCTGTTCCTCCTCCAAGCAGGTCGTCAAGCTGCTACAGTCGCCGAAGACCATGTCTGACACCATGATTGCAGCAGCACTGCACCGTGTGGCTGACCTGGAGCAGGAGGACAGCACTTTGAGAGATCCCACAGTGCTGGAGAAGGACACCATCAGGGCCCTCTGCTTTCAGCTGGAGCAGGACTCGGGACAGCTGACAGATGCTGGGCTGGTATCTGCTCTACTGGCCTGTACACGCCTCTACCTGGATCCCCGGAGCACGCTGATGGAGCGGCTGGTGTCTGAAAGCCAGACCAGACTAGACAAGGGGCAGATGAGTGTAGATCAGCTGTGCACCCTGGGTCAGGCGATGTGGGCCATGGAAGGTCCAGGTTGTGTGATGCTGGAGCAGGTGATGGAGCAAATTCAGAGGCAGGAGCCGGCCGAGTGGAGCCTGCCAGACCTTGTATCTGTTTATAAACTTCTACAAGGGATTGGGGATGAAAATGGAGAATACAGAGGCTTGCTAAATACCATGCACACTCACGCTGTGACCACCACCTTCCGTATGGATCCTGGTACCATCAGTGGGCTGCTCAGTGCTCTCGTAACCCTGAATCAGATGCAGGCCACGCCTCTTGTGATCAAATTGTGTAAACAGGCTGTGAGGCATGTTCCTTACTTCACTGACGAGGAGCTCACCCATGTACTTGTTGCACTAATGCACTTTGATCATAGTCATCACTACTTTGTGGAGGCACTGGAGCGGTACATTCCTACAGTGGCCTTCACCTCCCACCCAGAGACGATCTCCACGGTGATGCAGTTCTTCAGCCACAGGAGGATCCTGTCTCCTACTGTCTTTGATGTGGTTGCTGAGAGCTTTGTGTACCGAGCAGACGACTACAGCACCAGCCAGGTGGCCAGGCAGATCATGGCTTTTGGGAAGCTGGGATACCTCCCACCCAACGCAAGCCAGGTGTTCGGGAAAGTCGAATACATCCTACGCACACGTTTTTCACACTTCGAGCCTCAAACACTGCTCAACCTGCTCCACACCTGCACCCTGGTGGAGAGGTTCCCGGTGAATTTTGTCTCCAAAGTATTCAGCAATTACTTCCTCCAGCAGCTACAAGGTAAAACGTCCTCCTCCAGCATCTAAAACCTTTTTAACACAATTAATCAAAATAATGTTGTTTCATGTGTTATTGTGCTGCAGGGGACAAGGAAGGAATCGACCAGTTCGTTCTGGCACAGATGACTCATCTCTACATGACTGTGAAGCTGGAGTGTCCCTTCTACCAGGTAAAGTACTTAAAACTGTGTCATGGGTAAATACTTGGAAAGTTGAATGACAGAGAAGCAGTATCAGAAACCTGAATACATCTGGCTTAATGTGTCATTATTGTGTGAGGTTCAATGGATGTCAGTAATCTGTGATTAAAAAAAACAATGCATGTTATGTTATTGTGCTCTTATGTTTCTCAGAATCATTTCAAACAACCACCTGAAAACCTATTTCTTGAATCATTCATTTAGAGTTTATATTCTGATTACATGTGAAGAACTCATGCAATCCACTTTTAATGTGGATAATCAGAAAAAATGGAGCAAGTTTCACTCCCTGACATCTATTTTCTGTTACAATCAGTATACAATTTAGGAAAAAAAAACCTCAATTCATGTTACAAATGAAACCATGAAATAAATTAAAATTTAATTTAAACATAACCCAGTTTTTCATAAAATGTCTCAGTATGAGAATTATAGATGAGATTGTTACTCCTGTACAATATTTAATATAAACTTAACAATTAAGACTTTTTCATTCAGATTATACACTGTACAAAGCAGTGCAAACCCACAATTCGTACCAATAATAGAAATATTTTTCTATGGCAAAACAGTAAGTTTTTTTTGTAATGAGCACCCATAAATAAAACATTTTTTTGTTTTTGCTTTGAGATCCAGAGCTTTTTAAGAGGAGTAAAACCAGGATGATAAGCTTTTATTCTGAAGGGCTTAGAGTCAGGTTAACCTTTAATCATAGATGCTTTACAGTACTTATAGTCAATTCCTTTAGAAATGAAATAAACACAGTAACCAAAACAAAGACATCTTAAAATGATACACCACATCATGATTACATGTGCAATGTGAAGGTGTTCATGTTTATATATTTCTCAATCAGGGTCCACAGCTCTTGCCAAAGTACCGGGTCAAGTCTTTCTTCAAGTCCAGCCGCAGTCTGGAGACTCCAGTGGATCCATATCTTTACTACTCTGTGAAAGCAGGATTGGTGGAATTGCTCGGGAGTCGATCGTACTTTGGATCCTACGTTCGGACACCGTACTGCTACACACTCGGTAACATTCACATAACAGCGGTTCATCTTCTGAATGTCTCAGAATCCAACTGATCAGAAACTGACCAGCAACTTCTGATCAGTTGGATTATTATAAATTAACTAGCATCTAGCTTAACTTTATGTCTACTACATACAATCAATTTTTTTTCTGTCTTTGTAGATGTAGAGATCAAACTGGATGAAGATGGATATGTGCTGGAAGCCAGTTCTCATGAAAATATTGCCAAAAGGTAAATGGTGTTATGTATTACCCAGAGGATGTTTTTGATGTGATCCAGCCAATCTTTGCAAGCTGGAAGGTCACCTGTACTGTGCTGTTGTGTGTCTCAGGATAGCTCTCTGTATTGATGGACAGAAGAGGTTCACTACGAACTTGAGGCAGCTACTTGGAGGAGAGGCCACCAAGCAGCGACATCTGCGGCTCCTGGGATATGAAGTCGTTCAGGTTGGACCTTCACGTCATCAAGTTTGTCTTCTTTGGGTTTTGTTGGCTTGCACAATCCCATTTTTATGAAATCATTTAATGTTTTCTCTCTTTTTTTCCCCAGATTCCTTTCTATGAATTTGACAAACTGAAGGATAGGAACAGTGTGGTGGAGTATCTGCACAAAAGGATCTTCCCTCACACGTTCAGGCTGAACTGGTGATAATGTGAAAGATGCTGTCATTACAACAGCAGGGTTCATAGTTTTTGTTTTGCTTAAAGGAATTCATATTTATTTTTGCTACCAACAGTCACTGCCAGATAAATTATTGATTCTACACATCCAGTTATTTTATTTGACAATAAACTAACTTTTATACAAATAATGACTTTTGAATGACTTTATTGTTACACACAGTTGAGTATTGTTTGAAAAATATATTTTATTTTCTTTACAAAGTTAAGAATCCCAATTGCAACAGTCACCTCAGACATACTGAAACAAGCTCAGTCATAAAGAATAATCACAAACTTTAATTAAAGATGCCTGATTTTATGTTACACTTCCTATCGTTTATTGGACAGAAGATGCTTTGGATTTCCTCTAAGGCCTGGAGTGTCAGTTGGATAAATATGACAAAAAAAGCTATGATACATGTAAAACTAGCTGAGGATACCCTAGCAGTAGCATGCTGCGATTGCTCATTTATGAAGCAGGAATCTGAGGAAGACCGAACTCATCCACCAGGACACCATCCTGAAACACAGAAAATGATTATTTGGTGAAGTCTGTGTAAATAAGAGGAGTTTAGACTTAAGAAAATCCTAAAACTTACCCTGTTGGTGGACCTGTCACCAGGCAGACCCTCTGGGATGGAAGGAGCAGTCGCGGCTTCGTCCAGGTAGGAGCTGTCGTCATCCATGAGGAACTCGTCTCCCAGAGCGTCCAGCTCTGCAGACATGACAGCAAATTACATCAATCAGAAGATCTGTCTATTTAAAATTTTTATTAAAAGCTCGTTGAGAATAGTGATACTAGTGGAAAAATTTGGGACATTACTAGTTAATAATTATTACTACACACTGGTAAACATTCATTCACAGATGTCAAAACAATCTGGTAACAGGATTGTTGTAGTTTTGATACAGTGTTATATTTGGCATGAAGTCTGAGGAGGACCCGAGGAGAGCGTAGACGTTCATCTAACCTGCTTCCAAGTCATCCTCATCGATGTCAGGCGTGCCATAGCTTCTGCCCATTGCCTCCTGAATCTCATTGGCATCCTCCATCATGTCCTCCAGCTGGTCTTGGAGATCCTAAATAATGAAGAAAAGAAAAACTTTATTATAACGTTTGTCTTGAATACAACCACTCTGATGAAGACAACACCTTTATACAAGAGAGCAAAACTGATTACATTTCAAGTTTCTCATCAGAAACGATTAACACTCCCTAGTTAGAGCCACAATAAATGTATTCACGGTGTCCCCTAAGTAATTCTTATTAAAGTAAATCTCTAGTAAAAAGAAGGCAATACCTCAATCTTATCAATTTTCACATTCTTGTATGCTTTCTTCATGTCTTTGAGGCCGACTTTCATGGCATCAACCTAAGGAAAAAAATATTTTTAGAACAAACCATATTTTCTTCAGTGTTTATCTTTCTGGTTCACAATCAAACATCTTACTGTAGTTTTAGTGTCTTTAAGGCTTTGGATTGAGTAGTTTGTTTGTTCCATGTTAAACGACTGCTGCATGAGATTATCTCTCTGGGACTCGTACCTGGAAGACACAAGAATAAAACCAAGTTAGATATTTTTTTAGATGAGGGAAAGTTCAAACTTTTAAAGTTAATTAGATATATAAACATCAAGAAAAAGACTTACATCCTCTTCTGCTTCAGAACTCTCATCGCCTTTTGCTTGACCATGTTCTAGTGAATAAAAAAAGTGAGTATATATTAATTATCTGATGATGATGATCAGTTAAACATCAAGTAGACCAGCATATGACAAGTAAGGCAGGGTGTTAAACTTAAATAAATGCATCTGACTGTGTATGAAACTTGTTACCACAATCTGGTCATTTTTATTGAATTCAGGATTATGTCTGTTTTTACACTGTACACTTACACTGAGCCATCATTTATTAATGCTCGAGTTAAATGTAATTTTTTGTACCCTGGACATTTTCAAGACAAGAACCAGACTCCATCTTTGTTTAATCTCACCTTTGAAGGACCGTCTCTCATCTTCTTCATCTGATCCTTATACTTCACAAGTTCAGCATCTAGTCTGGCAATTTTCTTGTCAACAGACTCCGCCCGTTCATCAACCTTTAGGTAGGAAACAAAGATCAGGACATTAACATCACTGTGACTATTTGCAAATTAACAGTAGGATCATCCTGATAGGAGTCTCAAAGATAAAGAAAAGAAAAAGAGTGAGTTTCAATCAATCCCTGAACTGGATAAAGAGTTTTTACACATATACACTGAGGCCAAATGATTAACCTTACACATTGTAAATCTTTTGTTTCTTCCTCCACTCCTGCCAGCAAAAATAGCTCTGCCCTGGCAGCAAACCAGTATAACTGGTTGATGACAGTCAGTGCACTCAGAAAATGATCTGGTTTCTACTCTGTATCAGTCAAATGTCTTAAATTCCTGCTCAAAATGACATAACAGTGATTCAGCGACTAAACAGAAATACTCATTGTTTTGTTGAAATAGTTTGTTTATAGACTGTCACAGCCAATACGTCAGGTAAAAATCCCTAGTTGGATAAATCTGTCTGACATTAAAAATGTAACAAATAGTGGCGAATCAAGAG
The DNA here is from genome assembly GCA_900323345.1 of Pseudochromis fuscus. Classification (NCBI taxonomy): domain Eukaryota; kingdom Metazoa; phylum Chordata; class Actinopteri; family Pseudochromidae; genus Pseudochromis; species Pseudochromis fuscus. The sequence goes on from OOFC01000642.1 coordinate 13,933, forward strand.
AATATATAACTATTCCAGAAAACTATATTATTTGCTCAAATCGCCAGTGAAGTATGACAAACTGTAGCCTGTTAGCTAACTCCGCTGAGGAGGGTCCATCTTTGTTTACTTAGTTCAACAACATACCGTCTAAAAAGTTATTTCGGGGTCTTACTTACCTTTCCTATGCAGTCCGTCAGGTTCGGTGGAGGACCTTTGGCTTTACCTTTGCCGAATATACGATTCATTTTGGCAAATTTAAGGCTTTAAATGTGAAAGAAACGCTACGTTAGTTCGCTGTCAGAATCCACCGTCCAGTTGAAGGCAAACACCCGGAAGAGACTGTGAGATGACGTAAGAAGAGTCACGTGATCCTTCCTCCCTCGACCACGCCCACCACTGTTTTCTAAATCTGTGGGATGCATTTTTTTCCACCGTTTGGTGATCAGCCTCAGATTTTAAATATTGGTTTTCATCTTGAGAGTTTTTCCAAAATAATCTGCTCCGCATTTAAATAAAGAGGCTGTGTTTTCCATTAACTTGAACACTTCCAGCAAATATGTGTTTAAAACCTTACTGCAGTAGACAATAAATATACAATTAGCTTAATTTTCAATTCCTCTAGCGCTGCGAGCTTGATCTTTTGTATTTCAAAATGATTTTTGGGCTCAAGAAGTGTTTTATATTCAGATTCTCTCCAAAATAGGGAATTTTATGTGTTGTTTTTTATTTCCAGGTCTTCTTCCCACTTCTAACAGTTTGTTTCCATTTGTTATATGTCTCTTATCTTCAATAGATTTTTTTTTAACTTTTTTTGTATAGGCCAAATTTTTCTAGTATTCTCAGGCAGTAAACCTGCCGTACATAAAACAAACATTCAATGCAGGTAGTAAATATACACCTACCCACTATCAGAGCAGGGGAGGTAATGTCCATATCCCTTTATACCTTTATATATTACACTTAGACCCAATACTGCAACTCTTTTGTGTTATTGATTATCTATATGTGGCCACTATGATTGTGTCTGCATGCACAGCCTCCTCCACTGATACCAACTTCTCATACTTGCTCACCCAGCTGTCAGTGCTGTAACAGGCCTGAGTCATCCAGCTCATTCAAAGTGTCTCTTTCAATGAGTGGAAGGCATGTGGAAAAAGGCAATCTTATAATTTTGCTTTACTTTTGTTTGCTGAATGAATATGTGTCAGGAGAGTGAGGAAGCTGCACATTTAACACTGATGACCTGTGCATGAGTGTGACAGCCTCACCAGTCATGTATGTGGTGATCGCCTATTCAAGCCATTTGATTAAAGATATATTACTTTTAGTCCACTTTCACTTCCCAGATGAACACATTTTGTGAGTTTTTCCTCATCTAAACTAAAATACTGTGTCATATCCTGCAAAGACTTTTCAGCAAATTTCAAATTTTTGACATTGAACCATGTAAATAAAACTCGAACACAAAGTTATCTTGACCTTTTCATCGTATGGATAATTTTTCAATTTATAGCCTGGGTTATTATCCAAGCCCCTCCTAAAGCCCCCAGCTTAAAGAGCAGTCATTTATTTGTGCTAATTAAATTAGGTGTGTATTATTTTGGGATTATAGTGATGAAGTGCTGATGTCATAGGCCAACTTTATTTATAGAGCACATTTAAAAACATCAGAAGTGCTATTTAAAGAAATCTAAAATTGAAATAAGAAATTACAATCAGCCAAAGAAAAAATACTATAGTCACATAAATGACAAATTAAAGGTTATAAAAGCAAAACATGTACATTAATCTGCAGTGATTTTATGTTAATTCTAATTAAAGTTCATTTGTAGCAGTTCATGCTTTTATCATCTAATCTCGGAGCTTTGTCTTACATCATTGTTCAGCTTGACTGTTGCTTGTTACTAAATGTGTTTGTGTTTAATACATTTTATAAACTTTATGTCTTTACGTGCCTGAACCAGTAAAATCTTGATATTATTATTTAAATGCTGAACTGATTTATCACCAGGAAAATGGGGATAACTTCCTGCCAATCATGATAATCCTCCAATAGATGCCTGCTGTGAAGCGTCTGCTAATGCCAACTTATGTAAATGCAGCCATCAATCACTGCAGGATTTCTTTTTTTTTTTTAAACCATCTCTGGTAATTACACTCTCCTTCCTCTGGGGGGAGCAGCTGGCTCACAGTAAAATACTAAAAGACTGCAGAGCTCCCTCCTCAACGCTCAAAAACCCACAAACTGTGACTGAAAGGAGCCACTGAGAGGGTTTGGTTTGTAAAATGAATTGTCCAAAGGTAACGATGTGGAGCAAAGTCAGACAGATGTCTTTCTGGGGAGAATCACTATCACACACACAATACAGAGTGTTTACAAATTAAAACTGACAAGAAAATGAACTTGTCGCTGTACGAGAAGAGATTGGATGTGGATTTGTTAAACTTGCTTTAATACTAAGCACTTCACAGACAAGATGTTTTGATCGATACAGGTCCCGCTCGATGACAGCAGACAAAGCCAATATACAGAATTCAAACAGTGAGCACAGAGATTTAAGGAAAACCAGAATGTCTTGGTCACAGTGCAGTTTCTTAGAATAATGTCTCTTAGTTTTTTAATGAAGTAATAGAAAATCTGTCTTTTTTTGTCTGTATGCTTGTTGTAATATTTTTAAAAAGCAAGTATAATATTATTAACTCAACATCAGCTGAAGTTGTAGATTAATTTACATCATGATTAATCGTATGTTTATATAATACAGAGTATATTTGCAGTACATTCAATATAACAGCACAGTCCATTAAGCATATATGGCTGCTGATGTTTACGATCATAGCAATGGTTATTTACATGCTACAAATACAGATGTCTGTGCAAAGATTTTCTTTTTTATATTCTGTACAAAGTAAGGTATCGTACACCTACCACCATATTCTACATTTGCCAGAATATACTGTATTAACTATGTGCACGACTTGTTAAAACAGCTATTCATGTCTTCAGATTGCACAACAGCCTGACAGTTCAGTATCATGGTTAAAAAGCCACAGACAGCACATGTGATTAATTAATTATATACTGTAAATTTCACAACTTATGAGTCTGGACACAACGCCAGGGTCAAAGCTGGTTGAGAGCCCTCTGTCAAATTTTAAATGCACATTCAAGTCCAGGATTTTCCCTTCAACTTTCCTCACTGACGAACCTGCTTTGATGCAGCTGTTGTATTTTTAACCTCCCTCTGCAACTCTAACGCAACTTCAAAGTCCACCAACAAGCCGCTGCTCTCACACTGTGGTCAATCAGCACCATTCACACTCTTTACTGAGGTGAAAAGGTTTTTGGCACATATTTGCTGTTAATGATTCATGCAGCTGCCACTGACACGTTAATTATAAAAAACAAACATTTTGTACATGACGTGCTGTTTGACCACATCCATTTATCGTTGCTGAAGTCATTTTCCGCTGCTACAAACATCCTGGACTGGTAAAGGCACTTTTGGCAATAGAAAATCTATGGGAGGAAAAGATAGGAATAAATAACATTTGAGAAAAACACAAAATGGGACATTAATGTTACCTTTTTTAAATAATCTCTTTCTTGATTTCCCTTAAAATTATCAGCAATTGTCCTGGGAAATCTTAACGTTGGAATCTGATGACCTCTAATGCAATGCTGTGATTATTAATAATTGTTGTTATTCTCTGAAGTAATTAACTGATTGTTTTGGATGTTAAATGTCAGAAATCAAAAGATAATTGGCTTCAAAAATTACTTTTAAGGATCTAAAAAACACAACATAATCAAGTTTCTTGTATGCAAACCTCTGCCAAGGAAAAACCAGCTGTACTGATGTCATAGACTGAACAGTGTCGCCCTCTTGAGGTGAATCCTCTGATGTTGTTCAAAATGTAATCACTTGTTCCAAACACAGTGTCTCTCAAAAATGTAACAAGATCTTCAGTATTTTATGTGTAATGTTTCTAACAAACAAACCAATGCTGGAGAAAACATAACCTCCGTGGCAGAATTACTGAGCAGCACTTTCTTAGTTACACTTTTCAAAATAAAATCCAATCCTATTTCCTGTTTACATGGACTGTACATAGACTGGATGAAGCTCGGGTTTGTTCTGTCTGAAGCCAGGAGGAGTTTGGCATTTGAATGTTGCCATGTTGTTGTTTTAGCCAGAAGTGACCATATTTGGTAAATGAAGGGAGGAGTGAGGAGGCGGGTCTGACCCCTGAACCTGAAGACACTGTCCAATGTTTATGAGACTTGAGTTCAGACTAACAACAAACTAACCATGCTGCTTAATCTTCCTCTTTTCAAAGCCTGATATCAACTTAATGACTTTAGAGTTGACTTTAGTTAATGACATCAGAACGACTCGTGACAAAAATGTATTGTCTGAGTATTTCATGATTGGGAATGACAGTTTTTGAATTGGGGGCGATTGGAGCCATCACTGGCACTTCTGCACTGGCTTCACGTTTGACATCCGGTTGTTTCGTCCATTTCTATAAACAGTCTATGAATTTACATCCACCTGCAAGTTTGAATTATCAGTACACAATCTTATTCACAGCTTTCTCTGCAGAGTGTCTGTACGTGGATTCATGAAAAAGTTAGAATTTATAGGTGTTTGTTTGATTGCTAAGATGAGATATATCAGTGTTGGCACTGTTTAAACTCCAGGTGAGAATGAAAATGAGCTGAATCATCTTTCAGAACAGAGTCAGAGTTACAGTCTACATTGCTGTTGTGACGTGGGTTAAGCCCAGGTCGTGTGAGTCTTCTTTTCCAATGTGGGAAATCGAAGACAGTTCCACCGCTAGTCATGTCGGCTTACTAGTCCCATCTGGGTTCTCCAGGGGAACGGCGGCCTCCCGCACGGCGCCGGAGGCCTTTTTGCTCCCTGACACCTTCTCCCCCTTCAGCCTGGCCGAGAGGCAGAAGTCTTTGAAGCAGCGCTTGAAATTCTCATCCAGGAAGGCATAGAGGACGGGGTTGAGGCTGCTGTTGGTGTAGCCCAGGGCCACGCAGAAGAAGTAGGCGGCCATGATGGCGGTGGTCTCGGGCACGCTCACGAGAGCCTTGACCAAGATGAAGATGTGAATGGGCGTCCAGCAGACCACGAACACG
>OOFC01000642.1:39902-72328 GCA_900323345.1 Pseudochromis fuscus
AGTATTAAAGATAGAACAAAAATGAGTTAAGTAATAAAACATAATAAGTAATACACAGTTAAGTAATAAAACATAAACACAGGTAAGACAACAAAACATTAAAATAAATGTTAAACTTTAAAAATATTAAGAAAACACATAAAAATCTTTTTTTTTTTCTTTTGGTAGAAAAGTTGCAGGTGTGCAGCTTATAATTGTTTTTTAATCCACTTGTATTTTTAAATTTCAGGAATATATTCATCTTATTTTTTTTTAAGTACATGAATGTATTTAATAACCCACAAACAGACTGTGAATACACACGTGAAATATGAAATAATGACAAATTTTCACCTGTGAATATCAAAGAAATTGACAAAATAGCTTCAATTCAGATTCAAAATACTTTCTGATCCCAAAATTCAGTTCATGTCACAGTTTGGCCGATACACACAAGCAAAGCTGCAGTCACAACAAATCCCACATCCGTCAGACATCAACCACAACAAGCCAGTGACGGCAGTGCACAGTCAGCGGTTTACAACAACCTGAGCCCTGAGCTACTCTGACCCAGCCAGGTGAGAATAAGAAACATGTAAATAATTAAACAAATATTCACTCGATATAGGAGCTGGATGAAGTGTTTGCTCCACGGATACAATCAATAATCTTAATATACCTTTTGCTTTCTGTACCACTCTCTCTCACACCTCAAAATTGTTTTTCAGATTATTTTTGTCTTTAGCAGACAGTCCATACACCAGCAGAAAAAAGAGAGAGGGATAAAAGACTCTTGATAAAAGTTACATAAAGTACTCTGGCAGACACCAGAGGAGTTGAGTCTCCTCAGTAGATGGATTCTTTGATGTCCTCATGAGACAATACAGACAGTGGTCTCATTAAATTAAAGTTGAGAGTCAAACACTTTTCCCAGATATTTATAACTTTGTACAATTTGTGCCTCTTCACTGAGTTTTGCTGTAATACTACCCGTCCTGAAATCAGTAATTAGTTCTTTGGTGTTAGTGACATTAAGATCTGGTCAGTGGGCTGTCACTTTATTTAGTTTTATTTGCTAATCAACAGATATCTTGTGTATTTGTGTGCATTTCTTTGCAAGAAAAATGTTGAAAACTGCATTTTTGCATGTGTAAACCTTCTTCATTAAACATTAAAAAACTAAAGATTGCAAAAGATTTTACACTAAAAAAAAAATCACAAAGCTTTGTATTCAAATGACTTATATTGGTTTTATATTGGCAACAATAGTCTACCGTAAATATTGTCAATTTATGGTGCAAATGTTTGGACTAAACAACTAAAATGTCCAGGAATTCAGTCCACTGCATAGACTGTATATAGAAATATAAAAATGGACGAAGCACCAATACAGAAAAAAGTGTAATACTCCTGATGGCCACTAGATGCTGGCTCCAAAAAACTCCAATTGACGTCCATTCAAAAGTCGTCCTTGTCAATCATGATGGACACCACCTGTTACATGACAAACCGGTTGGACACCCGGCGCCTCAGTGTGTCGCATATTTGAATGTTCCTCAGTACGAGTGTGTGACTCAGACCAGCTCCCTCCTCACACACACAGCCACCAACACACAGCAGACACATGGAGGGGGTGATGTGGTCTGTTGGATATGCAGCGAGTCCCTTGCTTGCTCAGTTGTGTCGACGTTTCCACGGCAACAACAGACATCAGTCACACCAAAGTGAGTGGTGACCTTTGGAGGAGATTTGTGCCGCATATTACTTAATTTAAAGAAAAAAATGCTTTTGAAAAAGCTGGTGAGGACACTACGGCCTCTGTGCAAAGATCACAAACACAGTGCAGTGTGTTTAGGCTGCTTAGACAAATTAAAGATATAAACGTGACATTTATTATGACTGCACAGTAATTACTGCTTCATAATCTGCTTAAAAATTAATGTACTGTGGGGTTATGTGTGTGTTTGTTGGTGGTGGTTAGTTGTTCATCGTGAAATTAATCGCCCCGTCAGTTGAATTAAGTTGATGAATCGTGGTGATGCTGAGCTGTGAGGGCTGCGGGCTGTTTTTCCAATCTCCGCCTAATAACATATGGCTGGAGTGGCACTGATTTGGCTTTACATTTTATGACAGGAGCACCGAGGCAAATGCTGCTGTGCATTAGGCCAAGGGAATAAGTGATGGGCTTTTGGGTTTTAATTTTTTTTTTTTTATGAAGAGTCTTTCACAATATGCTGCTGTTGATTTTATTGGTTATCTAAGACAAAACAAAATGCTCTCAAATCTGACGGTCTTTTTTTTGTCTTCCACAATGTTTTGTCATAGACTTTATGCATCCATCCTACCGGTTGTCCGGGTCGGGTCATGGGGGCAGCAGCCTACGCAGGGAAGCCCAGACTTCCCTCCCACTCCCCGGTCACTTTGTTCAGCTTTTCCCAGGGGATCCTGAGGCATTCCCAGGCCAACCAAGAGCCACAGTTTCTCCAGCGTGTCCTGGGTCTTCCCCGGGGTCTCCTTCCAGTGGACCCACTACAAATGTAGAGGATGCATACAGAGCTCAGGTGTACCCTCACCTTGGTCTGTCAGACCATATGTTGCCCGGTATTCACCAAAAGTCAAAACCACCAGGCCCATGGTCAGAGGGTGGTCAGAGGACATCATCCCTCGTCTTCAGGACTGCCTCCACGCCACAGACTGATTGAAAAACTCTAACAAGGTGTCTCTGGATGACTATACCAACACACTCCCTGACTATATCAGCTTTTGTACGGACAATGTTACAACCTGGAAGCAGATCTGTGTGTTTCCAAACCAAAAACCTTGGATGACAAATGAGGTACGAACAATAATTAGAGCCAGAGATGCAGCGTAGATCTGGGGGCAGAGATGCATTCAGCGCAGCCAGGACTAGTCTAAGGAGGGAAACCAGGTCTGCCAAATTGGCATACAAATAGTGAGGTGAAGCCCATTTTAACAACTCGTCACGTCCCCGGCAGGTGTGGGAGGTAATCAGGGTGATTACTGGCTACAGAGGAACAGCTGTGCATCTTAGCTGAGGATCTGAACAAGTTTCATGGCTGCTTCAACAGGGTTAACCCAAGAAGTCAGACTCTGTTTGCATAACATCAATCCCAGGAGAGCAGCTGGACCTGATGGTGTACTGGTGCTTAAGGACTGTGCAGATGAGATGACAGAGATCTTCAGTACCATCTACAACCTGTCGCTATCTAGAATACTTCCTGTACTGAAGTAGTCGAACATCAAATGCCTGATTGACAACAGGACTGTGCCCTTCACCTCCGTCCCTGCTAAATGTTTGGAGAGGCTGGTCACCAAACACATGAAGATACCACCAGGACTTGACCGGTATCAGTTTGCATCCAGGAAGAAGAGGTCAACGGAGGATGCCTTTGCTCTGCTTCTTCACACCCTGTTAGAACATCTACTACACAAAAACACATACTCAAGGCTGCTTTTTGTTGATTTCAGCTCTGCGTTCAACACAATCTTGCCAAACAAACTCCAATCAATACTGCACAACCTGGGACTCAGCACTTCACTGTGTAATTAGAGTTTGGACTTTTTAACAAATCGTTCACAGTGTGTTAGTGTTGGCAGGCTCATGGTGCATTAATCACAACCCGGCTGTCAACACCAAAAAGACAAAGGACATAATTGTGGACTTTCACAGGAAAGGACAGCTCAGCCTTTCCCTACTCCTCATCAGCAATGAGGCAGTGGTGAGCATAGTACCGCTAGATGCCGCAACACCGTAGCCTACATACGTTAAGACCGCCCCAATCTTGGAAAGTTACTTCTCAACAACTTCGTGGTCAATACCAGTGTTGGAAGCTTGACTTTACTGAGAAAATGCTGCAGCTTTGTGTCGTCTTTGGTTGCACTAACAAGCACACAGTCGACAGTGTTGCGCTCTAAGGTGATGCCATCCTGACAAGAAACTCTGTCGTAATCTTGTTGTATCAAACAGAAACTGAGGCTGAGCTATAGTTGCCATAGTGATGGACCCCTCCAGGAGGAGTACCCTAGTACTATTAGCTGTAAATCGCTATTACTCGCATTGAAACATGCTAACAGGACATGATTAAAATAGAGTTTGTGGCTTTAATGTAACAAGGGCTGTTATTATCTTTTCAATGTTTATTGAAGGATGTTTTCATGGATGATAACAATAAATCTGATTACAACATTTTTGTCAATAAATGTGGAGACCTATATCAGATTTTACAAAAATAATATTAAACTTGAATATAACATAATGTAATGTATTTTTTATTAGATAAATTTTATGTTTTTAACAGTTTTTCATGTTTTACATTAAAAATGTATTAATATTTTTGTGTATTTAAAAACAGAAAACAATCTATAAGAATAAGGAAAAATTACAGATCTCTTTATTTATTTACTTACTCTACTTTACTTTATTTACAGTTGACTGAAAGTTAAAAAAACACATAATGAATCACACCTATTGATCCGTTTCCCCATGAGGATCATTCAAGTTAGAATCCATATTTCTCCAGTAGTGCGCCTGACTGAAAACCCACATTTCCAAGTTTGACTTCAGTCATTTTCCCTGCAAACATTAAACAGCTGCTTCTGGGAAACTGCGCAGATCTCAAGAGGCAAATATTAATAAATATTCCAGGCAGAGACGAGCGTCCTAGGTGCTGGAAGTGCATTTCTATTAAGTCCTGTCAGCAGCACCTGAATTATCAGAGCATAAAGATGGTCAGCAGAGCACTGCGAGCGCTGGCTTGTTGTGTGGTTATAGATTCATACTCAGCTTTAACAACCACTACAATCACGGCAGAGTGATGGAGGTACTCTGGCTGCCATCTGGAAAGAGTTGGTCAGTATATTTTTAAAATCGTGGATTACAAACAGAAAAATTCTCTGGTATCAGCAAACTGAGGAGTCAGAGGCAGCTCCTACCTTATTCACCAATTAAAATGAACCTCCAGCTACGGCTTAATGAAGCACCTACTGCAGTATAAAGACCAGGGTTGTCATATGATGTTTGACCATGAACAGACCCAACTGCTTTGATCCTAAAAGCTCTGCAAATGACAAGATCATTAAAACATGCTGTGTATGCAGCTGCTCAGCAGGAACTATCAGAGCACAAAGAAAAAAACTAACCAGGAGAAATAAGTTACAAGCTGAGCTCGAGTCCCTACAAATCCTAAAGATCCTGAAGATCCAGCTCATTCTGCAGATATCCCTCTGAATTGTCTTTTATTGCTGGTTCATGCTTGAATTTGTAGATTGTCTCAAAGGCACATCAGCAGGGTTGAAGCAGAGCTGTGCAGAAGGCGTGCTTTAGACACCAAAACACCTGCTCTTCTCACCCTTTGGCGAATGAGGGCATGTAGGGTTTTTTGTGCACTTATCAGGAAGATACATAATTAAAACATTTCATATTTACTCCTGAATGTTGTTGCAGGAACAAACAGAATGAAGCTCTGAGGTTTATTCATAGTAATATGATCAAACTTCTGTCGTTTCTTTTATGATTCCCTTTCCTCTGATGATGCTGAAGTGGCAGCTTCAGAGTTATAACATGAAAGTCTCATGGTTTGCTTTGTAGATGACTGTAGAAACATGGCGGCACAAGATGGCGGCCTCCATTAAAGAGGAGCTGCTCCCTGTAGATGTAAAGGAGTCAGTGTGGGCTAACAAAAGCACAGTGACTCAGTTGTCAAGCTAGCTTTAGCAGCCCAATCACCTACCCCTTTGGCATGAAGTGTGTGTGTGTGTATGTGTGTGTGTGTGTGAGTGTGTTTGAATTATTTTTTAAACTCTGCATTACAAAACGCCATAACTGAATGGTGAAGCTGGTGAAGCTGCACATTATGACATCATCTCCAGCTGTAAACAGCAGCGTGGACCTACATGTCCCATACAAACCTTCAATTCAACAAGAAAGTAACCTCCAGGCTGACGTAAAGTCTCAACAGCTATTATGATGTGATGTGACACACAAGACTTCATACACAAACGTCATTGTTAAGACATGTCGCTGGTTTGTGTTAAAGTCGCTTTAATGAGTTTAATCAGCCCGTCACAGTTAGCAGTCAGTTTGTTTCCCCCTTGTCTTGTTGTCATGTTATAAACCTTCCAGTTTAAGGTGAATTAGCTCTGATTGTTTTTCTGATCATTTCAGACAAAAGATGTTTAGGGATTTAAAACAAATGTTAAATTCATCAGTATGCACCTATATGTATTTAATATTGTTTTTTATTCATCATAAACAGCTAATCAGTGTTGTGTTTTTTTATTTGCTTCACTGGAAAGGTTCACACATTCCCAGCTTTAACTTTCACACTTGGTTTGTACACAGTGTGTTCTGGTTGTGTTTGCTTGCAGCCTCAGTGGAAACAGACAAGAAACAACAATGTCCAGCAGCATCAGATGAGTGTGTCTGCACCTGAGACATTTTTAATTAATAATCAAACATCGTGATGAACACCAAACTCTTATGTCTGTAATAGGATTGTATTTTACATTAAATACTGTTGACTTACTTGCTATAATACGGGTTGTTTGTCAGTGTAAATTGTTGTCTGTGCTCTTACGTCTGTGATCCGTGTATCCCTTTAAACCACAGCACCTGCCCCTCTAAAGGTCTCTGCACGTTCCTGCAACCTTCAGCCTGTGAAGCTCTCCCCGCAGGGCTGTCAGGCCAAAACCCAATTTAAGCTCCATTTCTGTCATTTGTAACCCTCCTAGATCCTCATAATCCTCTACCTGAGCTCCGTATATGAAAGTGATACATCAGACCCACTACCCCAGTCACACTGAGGCAAATTAGAGCAAAGGTTCTTCAAAATGTGTAACGTCTTGATGACTTTCTCCTGACCTCGGGCTTGTCTGTCCGGCTGATCAGACGTTTAACCCAAAGTCCGGCAAGAAGAGAGGAATACAAAGCCCTGTTTCTGGTCTGGTGCAGCATGTAACGTCAGCTATGGTAAATATCTCCTCAGACGTGTTTGGTTAGCAAACTCACAGATGATTGGTGCATTTAAATCAACTGGAAATTGTAGGACTTACATTCAAACCCGAATAGAAACACTGTGGAGTGATGAGGGTTTGAAAGTAATCATGAACAACAGGATTTTTGCAAGGAAAAACAAAACAAAATGCTATTTTCCTGTTAAATTATTCATAATATGGCATTCATGTGTGTTCACTGTGACGAGCATGCAGCAGTAAACAGCGATGTCAGAGTCAGTGCAGAAATACAAATTTACCTGAACTGAATATTGTGCTTTTGCTTGGTGGCGGAGATTGATAATATGCTAATAAAAGAGATTTCACTCGTTAGCCACATTAGCATCATTGATTCCTTAACTGTACAATAAATAATGAACACAGTCATTACAGGGGAGTGTGGCTGTTGCACTAGTGTAGTTTTGAAATTAAAGTTTAATCATTTCAAGTGCAAAATGATTTATATATTTTCAATTTTATAAATATATTACAATAGTGCAATGTATGTTCTTTTTATTTCCAAAACCCTCAATTCACATCGATCCCAACACTGACAGTGATTCAGCTGATCACATTATCTTTATGTGTTTTCTATCCACCTGTCGAACAGGTTGAAGACAGCAGCAGAATCTCCAGAGCACAGAAGCGATGCAGCACCACTGTCTGATCTCAGGAGGGGAGGGGGAGACAAGAAAAGATCATTCCCCTGTGAAATAGTCTTTGAAGTTATGACAAAAGGATGAAGCTGAGGCCTCCTGGGATCCCCCACTGCAGTGTCCTACACATTCATTTATTTCACTTTTCATCTACTGAGAGGGAGAAAAAGCTTTTTTTGTCGACTGATACCTCGCACATTCTTTAACTTCACGTCCCCTCTAGCTTTTTTAATTATTATTTTTTCTTCTTGCATCTGACAGGGTGTCTTATATTGGGCCATAAGGAACTGTCACAATGTGATGAGTCTTATTTTGAAGGCAAACAGATGGATGGGCATTTCACAGAAAAACTTGCAGGCGTGACGGAGGCTGCAGTGAGCATATGTTTATGGAGCCTGGAGTATCTGCAGTGATTTTCAAGCACAATGTTGCTTTCTGAAAACCCAGCTGCTCCAACAATTAATCTAAACATGCATTCGACACATCAGCTGCCGAGCAATGAGGACTTTGGCTCCAACTGACTCTTATCTGAAACGGTGCAGGGAGCTAAAAATGACCAGAGAGTGTTTCCAGAGAGGAATAATGATAGGATGCCGAGCCGCTGTGAACAGAAAGGCTGAATTCATCTGAGAATCTCCACACAGCCCAGAGAGGGAGGCATTAAAAGATCCGATCAGGTGACATCAAACCTTGAAATTCAACTCAGATGTCGGAGAGAAAGCAAGATAAGGTTCAGAGTTGGCAATGTGGAAGCTTTGCTTACACTTTCATGTCAGAACACTCGATTTATGTTGCCAAAGAGATCATTCAGCCAAGTAAATTAGCTGTAAAATGTATGCTAGTCATGGACTGTAAAACATGAAATGCTTCACAAAGACCAAATCCATCAAAATGATCTGGTGTATCTGGATGTGAGGTCACAAATGAGATAAAAGTGCTTCATGTTCATGTGTAAAACCACCACTGCAGCACTTTAAAGTGTGAAACTATCTCAAAAATCTTTTCTTGTGAGAAAATTGAATACATTAGCATCTGAAACGGTGGCTGATTGACTGCTTAGTTGCATTGTTCTGCTGTGAAAACTAACCAGTGAAGGCAGGAAATCACTTTGGAGCTAGTGAACGTGTCACAGAATCGACTTCCACCTTATTTTAAATTATGAGAAACCTGAAATAATCAGGGACCTGATGGGTCTTCACACCTGTTTCGATCATATCCTGAAGCTGATGTAAATCAGGTTTAACCCCACAGACTCCTTCCTCTGCCCATCACCTCTCATTAGGACCACAGATTGGAATAATGATCAAGGACTGGCTCAAACACCCCAGGAGTGTGTAATTGCACCAATGGTAAAAAAAAAAAAAGGTCTTTGATGAAAAATACAAAGTTCTGTGAATTCATAAATGTAGCTCTGATCACCACAGAGCAGCAGCAAACGTGAAACTGCTGCAAAGTGTTGCAACAGATATTTCAAAAGTTGCCTGTGTTCACATCATGACGTGTATCCTAATAGCTGCAAACAAGAACCTTACATTATGTGGCGAGAAACAAGTCAATCAAACTAACCAGTAATCCCTCAGTCCTCTTCGGTTGGAAACCTAATATCTACTTAATTATGATGTTTCTTTCAGATGGACCACCATCATCACTGATAAGAAGAATTGTCAAGCCAGCATAGTGGCCGTCAGGAGTATTGCACTTTTCTGCACTTCATCATTGAAGAACTACCTAATAAAACAAGCTTTATTTTGTCATTGCAGCATGCTGCACACAGTAAAAACACACACAACAAAATGGCATTTCCACCCCTCTAAACAAGCCACACACATAGGGGACCCATAACATGGATAGAGGGTAGGGTGAGGGCACCACTAATCCCAGCGCACCCTGGGGGGGGCGGTGCCTTGCTCAAGGGCACCACGGCAGTGGCTTGGAGGCGGACCGGTCCCTCTCCAGCCACCAGTCCATACTCTGTAATTTGTCCAGGGCTTGAAACTCCGGGTCCCAACCCACTGCTGCCCCTAAATATAATGTTTTTACGACCCAGGTGGGACTTGAACCCACAATTCCCAGCTCCGGAGGCTGATGCCTTATCCATTAGGCCACTGGGCCGATTGATGTCATTTCTACATATACAGTCCAGTGCAACAGACAATTGGAGGAAAAAAAACAAATTACCAATACAATACACTGTTAAATAAAATAAACCTTAAAAAACTTAATTTTACATTTGTCCAAAAAACCCTTTATAATAAAAAAAAATTACCAACTCTGAAAATATTTTCTCTAATTTCAAAACAACGTTTTTTGCTGTGAAAATTAATACTTATACTTTCACAGGAGGCCTTGTAAATTAGTAAAAACATGGATTATTAAATTATGGTAAGGTTCCACTAATTTTGTCAAATTTCAGAAATTAATAAAAGGTCAATTTTTTTGCCAGTGTGTTTTTGACCAATTAAAATTTCTAATTCTGATATTTTATTAAAACTGTTCATCAAAAATTTTTCTCTTATGATATTTTATTGAGAAGTATCCCTTAAAACATTATATTTAATGCCACATTCCTTCTTTCAGTCCTATTTGAAATCTGTTCCCTGAACCACACACACACTTGGCAACACTTGATGCCAGTGAGGAGAGGAGTTACATGAAATATTAATGGCAGCTGGTGATAGTGATGTCCTCACGTATCTTCTGACAGTGAAATCTGAGGATGAGGTATATACTGTAAGGATAAATATTGTAAAAACTAAAGCACAGTGTAGGTTTCAAACAGTATTCAGAGCATGAATACATTGGGGTAGATGAGTGTGGAGGAGCGCTGAGTGCCAGGTGCAGCTCATCACAATAACAAGACACACCTGTGCCAATGTGTGTGTTTGTTGGTGGGGAGACTGGGTGCTGATGGCAGGAAGATGTGTAATCATACACCTGAAAGCATCCAGTGTATCTACACTGTAGATGTTTTGACCTTAGTTCACAAACAAGAAAACCATTTATCTCATAAACCTCCCGATCAGAGGTTCACACACGACACCGTTTCCCTCTGAAAACTGTGTGGCATTGAAAGTCTTTCTAACTCTTCAATTCAATGAATCATGTGACATGTCAAATGAATCGTAGCTTTGAAATGATGATGAATGTTTCATTGCACAAAAACTTAAAAGTGGTTTTGAAGTAATTTGCAGAAATTACTTTTCCTTCACTTTGGCTGTGACCTCACACAAATCTCACACAGTGGCTACAAAGAAAAAAAAACACCCTGATATGTCTCATAGTAATCTGTACTTTTGTTGAAAGAGATGAAATGCTCAAGTCACTGAGTTAACAGTGTTTAATTACTACATGACTTATTAATTAATTCCAATAAACTGCTATCACAAGAATCTATAATTGGTACACATGAGGTTTGGTAAATGTCCAAAGATGTAACACTGTGTCAATTTGCCCATAATTAGTAAAGAATTACATCATTCTGTATTGGAAATTCATATAATTCAAAGATTATACTTGGTCGCATGAAAATACAGGGAAGCAGTCACAGAGCACAAACCTCTGCCAAAGGCTAATCCATGGCTGAGCGTCACCAAACCCTCAGATTGTATAGATGTTGTGTGGAGACTGGGATTTTCAGGGATTTCTGGACAGGATCCTCTTATCTCACTAATGATTTCTCCCTTGGGCACTAAACACAACCTCCTCTAAGTAGTAAGCGTTATTGATGATTAAAAAATTGAAATCATGTCACATTTTAAAACCTTTAAAGTAACTGTGACGGCCCCTATTCACTTCATCTCAACTGATGTAAACACATAAAGCCTGTTGTTGTTTTTCCTGTACAGTAATTAAATGCTCATTTAGATGCAAGTCAAGGTAACTTCATTTTGCTTTGCCATAATGCTGTTGTACTTTTCCAGCTTCAAACAGAAGCCTGAAGTCGTACATTGCACTCTAATGTAAATCACTGGGATTTCCATTAGAGGAAGAGGCCAGATGGGCTGGTTTGTTCAAAGATCTGTGACTCTTCGATCAGGTTTTATGAGGTCCAATAATGACTGCATTACTGTTTCTGAGGAAGAAACGATGATGGGATTTCAGGATTAAAGCTACAGATTTACTGTGTTTGGTGCCGCCACAGTTTGACTTCCTGTGTTTCCGTGTGCAAGTCAGAAACAAATGTAAAATGATAAAAACAGCAATTTGCTTACATCTTAATGTCATGACATTCACAATCTGATATATGTATTTCTTCTAATGTCATATCAGGTGTATTTCAACAGAATGGAGGCGACAGATGTTCATCTGATTTGCCGCTGAGGTGTTAACACTATCTACCAGTGGGCGTAACGCGCTCGCCCCCTATTCTTAACTATGGTGACGAAACCCAAACGGCACATCCCACACAGAAACACATGTAATCACCTGAGGGGCAGAGGTGGCCTCCAGACAGCAGGCATTACTCTCACTAATAAGCCCTGTCAATGTGGAACACGCCACACATCCATCACCCAATAACAAAACTGTCTACCCTGAACGTCTAAACACGCGGGCCAATGGCGGTTAATCATTGCACCGAGGCAAAATAAATGATCTTTCAAGGAATAAAGTTTCTCTCAGTTACTGATGGCTGATAGCAAGTTGATTTTGAGGTGAGCGGATGAATGATCACCTGAGATCTTGTGATATTTTAAAGTACATACAGGGCAGGAACACTGAGCTGATTTGTCTTTTCATTCTGGTGTTTGGTTTATACTTAGAGATAAGGGTTCCTACCAGCTTCCCATGCATTAACCAAGGTTTAGGGAAAAGGGGTTTTCTGGTAATCTAGAGATGAAACAGTGTTAAATAAGACTGAAGATGAAAGTGGAGCCGGAGAAGAGACAGTTGCAGATTAGCATATAATGACTTGCAGTTTGAAACTTTTTCTATGAAAGATGTGTTTGATGTTAATTGGTGAAATGTTTGAAGGAGCTCTTCATAGAAATGGCTTTTAAATAAGTAGTTTTTGAGGAATGTGTTGGGCAGCGAGTGGAGGAAGCAGGAAAAACAAGCAGTGTAAGGGTCTGAGAGAGTTTGACAAAGTAAATTGCGATGGCTTGATGACTGGGTCAGAGGATCTGCAAAGAGGTCCAACCTGATGGTAGTGGAGTCTTGCAACAGGATAATGCATCCTGCAAACTTTGTTGACGGATAGTTTGAGGAACATCAGAGTTCAAGTCCTCATCCTGCAACTTCTACCTTCTTGGTGACTGATACCACAGGACACCTTCAGAGGTCTTGGGTGGTCTAGAGCAGGGGTACCCAACCCTGGTCCTCGAGGGTCTCTATTAAGCATGTTTTAGATGTTTCCCTCTTCCAACACACCTGATTCAAATGATCAGCTCATCATCAATCTGCAGAAGCCTGATAACGATCCTGATCATTTGAATCAGGTGTGTTGGAGGAGAGACACATCTAAAACATGCAGGATAGCATCTCTCGAGGACCAGGGTTGGAGACCCCTGGTCTAGGCCAGCAGAAAACAGAAACGATATCATTCAGTGGTTTTAATATTGTGGCTGTTCAGTGTTTATTTTCTGGTCTGAGTGTGGTTTACGCTTTCTGAATCAGGGCTTTGTTGTAGCAAAAGGGCCTGAGTGGTCTTAGGATCTCCAGAGCTCCACTGTCTGGAAGCTGGGTCTCCCAAGGGGGGCAGATCTGGAATGAAGATCCAGGCCAATATAATCCAAAAACCACTATGAGAAAGGGAAACAAGGCAATGTTTACCCTGACCAGGGCCATCATCGTGATCTACCCCTGGATCCAGGCCTGGGGGTAGCCCACGTAACCCAGCCAGGCTTAGTCCAAAAGGGCAATGTGGGAGGACCATGTGGGCCCTCTACAAAAAAAGCTTGTTGTTATTATGATTATAGGGTTTGGGTACAATGCCCTTAAGTTGCAAAGGGATGGCGAGGTGGCCCATGGTGTCACCGAGCCCTGTAGCAGAATTTTGCCGCAGTCCAAACCACTGATTAATATTTAAGGTGAAGACACAAGAGGAGCACGTTTCACTGATGCTTTTTTCTTTCATCATGATACGTTGTGGTGGTTCAAAGTGTTAACCAATAGTGTGTTTACAGTAACCAGTGAAAAGCAAAAGATAAGAGAGCGTTCACTTCTGATATGGAGATGATATTATCTCAAGACTGTTCAGAAACAACAGACGAAACTTTTTTATTATTCAGAATTTCAAATAGTTACTGAAAAAAAAGTTTAAGGAGAAACATTTAATATAACATTTGAAAGTTGTTCATATATTGTATAGCATCAGTGAAGACCTTCAACTAATCCTTGATGGTGCTGCTTGTATGATGCAGATGGGTGACATTTCTGGAGATATTGAGCTGCAAACATCAATTTCAGACACCATTCAGATGGGAATTCATGCGGATCACCTGTTGTCAGAAAACAACAAATAATTGATGCAAATAATTCATTCAGGACGCAGTCAAAACCAAGCAAAAGGTAGTGTCTTGTCAGTCAAAATAGAAAACATCAATAATGATGCTAATATCCTCCTCGCTCATGCATACTTGGATCTATAAATGCATTCATCTGTATTCAATCCACAAGTGGGACATGCTGAGTTTTGCAGCAGACCATTAGTTGTTTGTTTATTTTATTATTTAGAGCTCAAGTTTAGATTGTTTTTGAGACTCTTACATACAATGCTGTAGCTCAAGTTATAAATAATTTATGAGTATCAGGGCTATTATTCATCAACCAGCTTCACATTGCTACAGACCTTTTGGGGCCAGAGGCTCTGCAGACCTCTCCCCTAATGGCTAATGGAGGTGACAACCAGCAAGTACCGTCGTATTAATGGTCATCAGCCTGACAGGCGGCCTGCTAATGGGGGGGCTGTATCCCTTGCCAAGATACCTGCCTGACCTTACATGCTCCAAACTACACGCCTGAGGCAATTAAAAGGCTGTTATCATTTCATCCAAACTAGATGGAAAACATTTATCACCCAGAAATACACCACAGCACCTCAGAGGGACGGCGACATGACGCCTTTAATGAACTTTATTGTTCCAGTTGTATTTCAGAGAGATGTCTCTGCCCTCAGGGCTCATTAAAAGGGTCTTTGTAAATCTCTTGGATTAACTCAAATAGTACGTTTGCATTAAAGCAAATTTCATCATCCATTAAATCTTAGAAATTATAAGCATAGAATTATTCCCTGTATTTGTCATGACTTAAATATATTTTGTCTTTGAGTTATCCTTCAGGAAAACTAACAGACTGTATATAAATAGATTATTAAGTAGATATTAAGCCTTAAAAGATGAGGATTTAGAGGTGGAGTCTCCAATGAAATCAGTCCTGGACTCCAGTCTTGTACACATTGGATAGGACCTTCGGGTTCAAGGGTAAGACCCGCCTCCTCAGTCCTCCCTTCATAACCAATATGGTCACTTCTGGGTCCAAAAACCAACATGGCGACGTTCCAATGTCAAACTCCTGACTTCAAAAGTCCACAAACCAGCAGGTGATGTCTTATTAGCTTTGTGAATTCTTCATACAGTCCAAGGGAAAAGCTACAGATTAGTGATGGTACCTCACTTGTTTGTTTTCAGTGTTTTTCCTGCTGCATCAACAGCAGCTGGTGTTGTTTCTGGCTTCAGTGCAGAGGAGGTTTAGTTTTTTAGCCAGAACCTAGAACAGTGGTGGGCTGGTGTCCTTTTCTGTGTTCACACAACAATGATATAATCCAGAACAATTTATCTCAAGTTGAAAAAGTATATTAGAAAAAAAATTGTACACTAACCATTGCAGAGCTTTAATATAAAAACCTGTGTGGTTATGTGCATTAACTCAATGTTAAGATATTGAGAGGCAGATAAGCTCCATTTACAGTGTTTTTCCTCCTCAGTGTGTCACCTGCCCCCATGTGCCCCCTGGTCTGTACATAAAGTGTAAATCTTGAGTGGTTTAACAGTCTTGTATTGTCAGTACCAACTAATCAACTGAGGCTCCGTCCATTACAGTTGGCAAAGCAAAGCAGCTTCTGTGGTTTTTATTGTTTCATCTATCTGTATGTCTCTGATAATACTGTATTTATGTTGCTGCATAAACTCCTGGCGAGGACAGGATATGTCCCTGAGAGATGTTGGCTGGTTTGAAAGTTGGACCAGACAAACACTGTAAATACAAGACAAAGTTTGCATGTAAGATACTTCGTAGTTAGTTTGAAATATTTTGTTAACAGGAAATTGTGAAGAATATATTGTTATTTTTGTACTTACTGAAGTGACAGGATAGATACTTCTGTTCCTTCCTTTACAAATCGAAACACTAGCATTATTTTTTATTTTATTTTATCTGTGGACATGTGAGGTGTAACAAGTCTAATCAGTGAATTGAAAATCTTTATCTGACTGGATCTTTGTGTAAAGGCTGAAAACTCTCATATAAGTACAATATGTGCCTCTCTTCACTGCACTTGTTTGCAAATTTTTTCCAGTTTAGAGTTTGGCTCTGTGTGCTGAGCTCCCTCAATCCTTTAAATCAAGTTGTTAATGTCAGATGGATTTTCTGTCTTTGAAGTATGGCCAAATAAGAAAGCTTAATTATTCAGATATTTCAAATTCTGAATTATTCAAAGCCTGGCTGATTTGCTCGCTGCTGGTCTGCTGGTAAATGCATTCACCAGAGAAATATCTCAATCACCAGTGCATTATTTATTGGTTTCTGACGAGACGCTCATCAGATGCTGACACTGACTCACAGTCTCCGACGGGTGATTTACAGTGTTACTGAAAAGTGGATTTTTTGCTTTTCTTTTCAGGCTGCTTTTATCTGTGCTGCCCTAAAGGCTGCGGGCATATTACAGAAAAATCCTATTTTCTTTTAACTTTTTTTCTTCCTCACTGAACCCTGTCATCCCTCAAGGCCAGCGTGTGCTCAGAGAACAGGACCAGCTCTTTACTCTGTAATTGGTTATTTCTTCTGGCAAAACAACCAGGGACAACCATCCTGAATCTACCAAGCAAATCCCACTGCAAAGTAAAAGCAGTTGTTGCACAGCACAAACAGTTTATTGATCTGGTCCAAACTGTCTTCACTGTGTTCTGGCTCCCCCCCTTCCTGTGGTTTAATTATACCACCTCTACTCTGCACTTCCTTGGGGTCAACAAAATGCAGTCAGTTGCTGCCAGTCATGTCATGTCAGCTCATTTGGAAGTGATTGAACCTGACATACTAGAGGTGTTGGACCAATTGCCCTTTATCTTCTACAACTGGATGAAAGAGCAAAGTTTTTAACGGATCAGAGAACTACACTTGTTCACTGAGGAGGCCCATCACTTCACTGTTACCTCCCCCGGGACGTCAAAAGTGGTTGGACAAAGGTCAACCTGAGGCTTTTTTAGTCAGATTTGAATTTTAAAGGAGATGCTTTGATGATTAGCACTCAATTCATGATAAGAAACAACCATAGACTGTACAGGGTGAGGACAAAACACTCCTCCATTTCAGACAGTTATAAGTTAACTAACTGTAATTCTTTCCTTTGGGGACATTCAGTGTTTCTGTATCTAAACTAATCTGGATGATCTGTAAGAATGTATCAACTGTGGTAATATTCGTTTATGTTTTGATAGTAGATCTATTTGAAATCAAGTAGTGTTTTTGGTGCTAATGTGACATCACTCATTGGATTGTGGACTCAGGAGCCAGGAGCCATGTTGGTTGCTTGGACCCAGAAGTGACCATATTTGGAGATGAAGGGAGGAGTGAGGAGGCGGGTCTGTCCCTTGAACCCGAGGTCACTGCCCAATGTGTATGAGGCTCATCTTCAGGGGCCACTCACTGGAGACCTGTTGATCAGACTAACATCACCCCTAAATATTCTTCTTTTTAAAGATTAATATTTACTTAATGATGTTTGTTTGTTTGTTTTGACCATCAGATCACTGATAAGAAGAGCCGCCAAGTATTTCATGATTAAGAATGATGATTCTTTAATTGAAGTCAAGAGGACGCCACCAAATGTGGGTGAGACTCAAGTCTCATTGGAGAACAGGCGTGTCAATCAATGTAACCACGCCCCTAAACCGTCTGCTAGTTGAAGCCTGATATCTACTTAATGATTCAGTGATTTTCAGATGGACCACCAGATCACTGAGAAGAAGAACTAATGACATCACAATGACCTGTGGGAGTATTTTATGTTTGAAATTGGAGTCAGAGTTTTTGGAGACATCATCTAGTGGCTGTCGGGAGTATTGCACTTTTTTGTACTTCCATATTGGCCTAATATTTGAGCCCTGATTGCTTTGTTCATTTCTATATGGAAACAAGTGATGAGCTCATTAAAATCAATCACAACTTTACTGTTACTGTAAAGACTGTTAACATCCAGCTGTGGATCTGCCACAAAGTTTCCAACATGCAGCTTCTTTTGGTTAGGAGGGGATTACAGAGGTAACTCTGGGCTGTGTGGTATCACAGAGGTTTCTTTCCTTTAGGCAGGATTGATCATCTTGGCAGCCTGTGCTGCACAGTTAATCTGCTGGAGGGTAAGGTCGGGTCAGAGGATCCAAATAATATAATAGAAATGTCTACTCACTGTCAGCTCTCTGGGAAATCAAGTCATCTTTAAATCTTTATTATTCTTTATTTAACCAGGAGGTATCTGCAGATTTTTTTAAATGAATATTAGACACATTATTTTCACCCTTGTTAGGAATATTCTGTAAATTGAAAAACCTGTGGACACAGACACAGTTTAAAGGATCATTTAGCAAGAAAGAGATTACAAGTACAAACTTTTAGGAAACATTCTGACAAAAAGGCTGACGTGCAATATTTTGGTACCATACACAGCTCATATCTGTTTGGAGATTGCCGCCAAATATGGTGCATGAATCCCACAGTGTACATTTCAAGTCCCCATTTTTGGTTATGTTAACAGAAAACCCTAAAAAAAGAAAGTAAACCTTCACCAACTGATTTATGATTTTCTGAAGCTGTTGTGGAAAAAGCAAACAGCTGCCAATTTGCACATCCAGTGTAAACAGAGACCCATTAGCATTCGCTTCTAGTTGTGTTTGCTTCCACCTGATGAATTAAAGTCCACTATCTGTATAGCTGCAAGTGTGTCTCCACCAACTCTTGGGGGAAATCTGTTGCTCTTTAGCTGCTAAATTCTCCGCCATGTTCCCCAGCTGTGATCGCCAATTAGAGTATGTTCGTACTGCAACAAATGCGACTTCAGCTGAGGACGATGCAGAAATAAACCCGAAGAGCAACAGTGAGGGTGGCGAGGTGCTGGCTCGGAAAGCATCAGATTATCACTTAATATATGTTTTCACAAGTCAGTGTGATGTTGTGTGGTGTGTTGGGGGTTGTTGGTCGGGCCTGGTTGGTGCAGTAGGAAACACAGTTGTGCGGTTTGTTCGCATTTGAATTGAGTTTTCACATTCATCATAATTATAGCTTGGTCTTGGGTAATTGCGTTAATGGATGCTCAATATATGCAGTTTTTTGGTTGTAAATGCTTATTTTCCTAATGGGTTCCCCCTTTTCAGTGCTCTTCATCGTCGTACCATGTGCACTTTGCCTGTTATCTAATATACTGAAGATGCTGCACGTGTGAGCTTCCTACAACTGGAAAAGATCCTTTCAACAATAAAGCCGCTTTATAGGCTTTAGTTCACGTCTAATGCAAAACTGTAAATTAGCATTTTATGTTATTTTATAATCTAAGTTCTGTTTACTTTTTTCTGAAATTGCTGCAAAATACTGTGTCGACTACCTGCATCCTTACTGCTAACATTGTATTTATCCCTGCAAATACACACAGTCATAAGATGTTGCACGTTTTCAACTGGTGCAACATCTGCACTAGGACTCCATACCATCTTTTATTTTGCTATATTGTTGGGATTTGGTAAACACTAAACATTTCTGGGTTGTTTATACCCAGAACTAGGTAAATATTGGAATAACTGCATGTTGTGGTAATATAAACCAGTGAGATGGACTGTTTTTATGCAGAGTTTTGTTGTTCTTAGCTAACATTTAGTTGTTTTTAACCTAAATTTATTTGTTTTTATCCAACATTTTATTTGTTTTACGCAATACTTGGTTGTTTTTACCCATCATTTTGCTATTTTCACTGAGCATGTTGTCGCACTTACCGTATTTTCAGGACTATTGAGCGCACCTGTCATTAAGCCGGGGATCTAGACTGATCACTGATCTAGACAGTCCACTATTTCCCCAGCTCTTGGTAAATAACAAACTTTTCTTGTGAGCAGATTTTGCACTTCTTGCACATTTGCAGTTTACAAAGCTCTGATCAGTGTTGTGTTGTCAGTTTCATGTAATATAATGACAATGATAATAAAATAACTTTTGCATGCTGAGAGCAATGCCACTAAACCACTGAGTGAAACTCTAATAAAGACTTCACACTGCAGATACTTTTCACCTGACAGTCAGTTTAACATTGTTTGTCTAAAACAGTTTTAAAGTAAACTGGGCGTCGCTCTTGTGTCAGCAGCTGAGAAAGTTTCTATATGTCTATATCCTAGGTCCACCACACAGGATGCACCCAAAAAATGTCAAAAAATTTTTGGTGTGCACTGAGAGAGAAGCTGTCATTGGAAGTAATGATTCAGCAAGTTTGGTTTTCTCATCCGCCGCTGAGTAGATCCACAAAACGAGCTCACTCAGAGACACCAGGGTGAAGCTGAGTCAGCAGAACCAGGCGATAACTATTCAATTTCACTCTGAACTCGTTTCATTACACTGGAAACGTTTGGACGTCGAGCTCTAAGGAAAATTAATAGAGTACCAAAGACGAAGCTGTGTCATCACAGACCCGATTAATTACATTTTAGATTAGAAATCAGGCTAAATAAATTGGGTCACTGTTTAGTTTGAGGTAATAGTTCAAAAAGTTTTCCTCCTTCACAACTAACTTCCTCAGACTTCCTGAACTCTGCTGTTCACCAAATGATTTTCTCCAATAAGCTCTTTACTTTGTCTGTTCCTGCTGATCTGAGATGAAACTATTAGAAAAAACCAGCCCCTGGTGCAGCATGAAATACTACATTTAATATCCAAGAGGGATTAAAGTTCATGTGAGTACCACTGCTTTGTTGGACTGCACTTTCCACCTTCTCTGTTAACATTTGCATAGATGTAATCTTGATATGACTGTAATTTATTTGTCCTCGACAGGCCCGTCCACGCATTTGTCTTGATTGGAGGACGTGGTAGAAAGAGGGATTTCAATGACAAACAGAGCATGTGTATAGGTGCAGACAGGTCATTTTAATGTGACTCACCACTTAGAATTAATGTAGGAGGAAACTCAAATCCCCGACAGTGAAGAGAGATGTCTGCTCCAGCTCATCAAACAGATTCAACTGACAGGGAGGAGCAAAGAAAAGAGACGATCAAAGACACCCTGAAACAAGTTTCAGATTTCAAAGATTAGAATTAGACTGATAAAAAGTGATGAAGACAGAAATGGAGAAGACAAACTTTACTTGTCTCAACTTGGTCCTCAAAAAAAATCTTGCTGTCAAAACATTGACTGTTATCACATTTATCTCTGCCAGCTGAGTCACTGCTCTGGACTAGAAATCAGGCACATTATGGGCACCCAGATACACAGCTTTTCATTTCTACTTATTGATTTATTCACAGATTGCACACTGAGACATTAAGTATCATTTAATCTAGTAATTTAGTCTTTATGCTGAGATATGCTAACTAACTAACTAATTAACTATCTAGCTGCTATGTAATTTTAGCCAAATGAATTAAAACACATTTTACAATACAAATCTGTGATTTTTTTTTTTTTTTTTTTTTTTTACCAGCATAAAACAGCTTATTGGTGTCGAGTAACAAAGAATACTTGATCTGGGTCAATATTAGACAAACTATATGCTGGGTTAATTTAAGATCTTATTATTTTTACTCAATATTTAGTTCTTTTTACACAGGATCTTGTTGTTTTCAATGCAAAATGTTGTGGTTTTTACCCCAAAATTTGTTGTTTTACCCCAAATTTTGTTACAATATGATGCAATATACTTTATTGTCCCCATAGGGAAATTTGTTTTGAACTCGTGTGATGCACACAACATGCCTCCACAATACTAAAACAAACAACATAATTAATTGCACATATTCCACATGCTGAAATATTGCATAGAAAAAAAGCAAACACATATTGCACATATACCCTGTGGCTAAAAGCACCATGAAAATATTGCACAATCCTTGCAGCCTCAAACACCACTATTTCAAAGTGTTTTGTTTATTTAACATTTTGTTGTTTTTACCCCAAAGCTTTTTTTTTTTTTTAGCCAAACAGTCATTTGTTTTCACTCAGTATTTTGCTGCTTTCATTCAGTATTTTATCCACTGGACAGAAACAACCCATCTCAGTGAACCAGTGTGTAGTTAGTCCAACATTGACATTTTTTACTGTGTATTATCATGTTTATTTTCTAAGCTGGCTTTGTGCTCTCCTTGATTGACGTTTTCACAGTGTAGCGCAGCGGTCCCCAACCTTTTTTGCACCACGGACCGGTTTAATGTAGGCATTATTTTCACGGACCGGCCTTCAAGGTGTGGCAGATAAATACAGCGAAAATAACATAACACGACCGGTATAAAAAGTTGTCCTCTTACCCTTTGCAAAAAAGCTCTCCAAAGACGTTTGCATTTCATTCATGTTCGCTAGTTCACGGGCGTGTTTTTTGGCTAACGTATCTGACGTTATCCGTGATACGTCTTATCACGTGACAAGCGTATGGACGTGTCAAGAGGCACAGACAAAAGTTAAGTTGAAGAGAATCCGGTCGGTCCTTTCAAAATAAAATGTCTTTCAGAATCTAATAATTAATGCAACGGAAGTTAGATTTTTATTTATTCTTTCTGTGCGGCCCGGTGGTTGGGGATCACTGGTGTAGTTAACCTCTTACATATTATTCAACAGGAACATGGCAATGACGATGATGATCAAATACAATCTTGTTGCTGCCTTGCTTTCTCGTGCGCTGCTCTCATGGGACATCTTGACTGAGACTCGTAAGAAAAGGACATTTTAATTGGTATTTTATGAATGTGAATCATGATTGCTACTTCATTATGTCACTTTGACTATCTCTCTTTCACCTTTATTGCCTTCTGGCAGTTTTCCAATTAACTTTTATAACTGAACAGTGAAACAAAAATCTGAAAATGCTACTCAAAGATTTTCCCTGAGACAATATGCACACACCATTTCTCTAAGGATGCTATATAAAACCAGCATGGTGTCTCATAGATGAATCTCATTAGGGTAGATTATTCTCCTTCTTTAATAGCTCACACTAAACCAAGAGCAGTAAAATCAGTGAGTGGATACAATAAGTTGAAGTCCGACACTAACGCGCCCCTGGCTATGCAGTATTTTTAGACTCAGTCCGAGGTGCAGGTGTACAGTAAAGCAGCTCTGACCGGTGTGAGACCAGATCACCTCTGACAGCTTCTCACACCCTCCCAGGTTTGTGCTGAATTATTAGTTCTCTGCTGCGTCTGTGGGGATAAACTGAGACAAACACATGTTTTTAAATCCTTACCTGGAACATCCCTGATGCTAGCATGGTTAAACATGAAGAGAGAAAACACACACACACACACACACACACACAGAGTGAAGAACCAGATGATTTTCATTGTTCAAAACTGGATCGTGATTGTTACACTGTGACTACTCTCTGTGTTTATATGTGATGATGTCACACTGCTGTCCCATGTGTTTGTTATCAACAGCAGAAAAAAATGGGGAAGAACTCTGTATTTCTTTTAAGCCTATTATTTTTAATTATTTTATTTTTTAAAGAGTTCCTTTTTTATGTTGTCTATTTTTTAAGTTAGTTTTTAACTATAATTCTTTTATGTTATCATTTGTGCTGCATGCCATACAAATAAAAGGTTATTATTATCATTGCTATCTATCTATCTATCTATCTATCTATCTATCTATCTATCTATCTATCTGTCTGTCTGTCTGTCTGTCTGTATGTCTGTCTCTATAACATATTTAATAACTTCAGTATAGTACAAAATTGGCATCTTCCTGCCTCTCTATGATGCAGGATATACCACATATATTTATATATACATTTTTTGGTAAAAACACCAGTAACCATATATGGTAACTTCATTGGTTTTCATACCATGTATTGATACATACAAAGTAACAAAAATAATAAAATCTTGAAAAGTCACAACAGAAAAAGATGCTTGTAATATTCTCCAATGACACTATTTCAATGTATGATTTATAAAGGGTCAGAAAAATTTAAGAGGGACCAGGGACAGACCATTGGCTTCAATTCAACTATCTTCATTTTAAATCATGAAATACTTGATACAATGTTTCCACAAGTCATTCTAATGTCATTAGCTAAAGTTAACGCCTCCTATTACTGATCTGGTCCATCTGAAACACATTATATCATTATGTGGATATTAGGCTTCATGAAGAGGAACATTTAGGAGCGTGGTTAGTTTGATTGACAGGTCTGGTCTCCAGTGACAATCACCCTGAACTCAGGTCTTATACAAACTGGGAAGTGACCTCAGGTTCAAGGGTCAGACCCGCCTCCTCCCTCCTCCTTCCACATCCAAATATGGTCACTTCTGGCTCCAAACAACCAACATATTGACATTCATATTCCAAACTCCTGGATTCAAACTATACCACAAACCAATGGGTGACTTCACATTAGCTTCATCCATTATTTATACAGTCTGTGGTTTACGTCAGATGACACACAGGTCTAGAGCTGCATGTTTCTCACAGGAGTGAGCTATAACCTTAGATAATCATGAGAAATTCAATAATATATCAAAGGCTGAAAGCAACACAGATGGTGCGGCTACAACAGGAAGAGAAGCTGCCAAAAAACTGCCAACTGTGTGAATGTGTAAATTAATAGCCTTATTAGTATGACTGCCTAATTATCAAGGTACAAGTAGATCTGACTGCAACTGTGTTTTATTGAATTAATCTCTTGTTTCAATGTGTAATTTTAGCCTCATTCTTTAAGCCGCAGCCCTAAAGGAGTTAAACAGTCATGAGTAAAGAGGAAATCTGAAAATATGAAGCTTACTAGCACCAAGCTTTAAGGATTATACTACTCTACAAAGGCCTATAGAAAATGAGAGGACTTTGAATTTGCTTGTAGCCTATAGAAAATAAAAAAATGAAGCGAGGAAGACTGGAGGGGTCCTTGTCCACCAGATTACACCCCTGCTGAAGAGCTGGACCTCTCCAGTAATCACGGTCGCCTCTTAATGGAAGAGTTGGAAAGAGAGGTCTCATTAGACCTGAATGAAATCAGCTCCAACATGTAAAGCAGCCATACCAGTGAGTGGAAGTATATTCTTCTGACCGGTATGACTGATTACATTTCCTATCATTGCAGGAGCAGGCTGAAAATAACTAAGACACAGTGAGTGAATGCATCACAGACACAGATATGTCTTTTGTTGGTAGTCTTCATCATTGTTATTTATGTATTTATTAGTTTATTTGTCAGGGACAGTGCAATGAACATAGAATAAATATGATGTTTTACACAGAGAGTATGTAGCATTAAGCTAATTTGCAACTCTTGTCCCTGGATGGGCTTTTCAAGAAAAAACAAACAGATAAAAGGAGAAAAGACGAGAGCAAAGAACACAGAAAAAAAACAAACAAACAAAAAATCCACACAAACAAACAAAAAACAGAAATATAATACTCACATTCAAACAAAGCAAACCCGTACACAATGCCCGCAAACAAACGAAACAAAAACAGTGTAAACAATACCCACATACATCAGTACAAACACAATTATGAATACAAATATAAAAACCTGATTCCCATTTACCTGTTCCATTAAAAACACCCTCCCTCAGTCACATTGGTTACCTCCCTTCCTCACTCACACCCTGCAGACAATAAGACTTTTATTGGTGGGTACATTGTTTTCTATTTTTCAGCCAGTTTTTAACCTTTGCAGTGAATGTTTTTGAGTCTGTTATTGTTTTGATTTCGTTTGGCATTGTGTTCCAGATGTGACTGCCCTTTATTGAAAAAGCTGTTTGTCCAAATGTGGCTCTGGGGGATATTTCACAGTTATTGTTGACAGAGCTCCTGGTGAGTCTGCTGCTGTCCTGTCCTTGGATAAATCCAGAAAGTGGTTCTGGCGCTGATTTATAGAAACATTTGAAGACTGATTTCAGAAAACAGAGGTCAATGAAACTTTCAAAACTCAGTAAATTGTATTTTTTTAGAACATGACAATGGTGCCATCTAATTGGCTTTTTATCCAGGATTTTCAGAGATTGGTTGTATAATGAACTAATAATGTGTTTTATTGTAGAGGGAGCTGCTTGTACCTAGACGGTCAGACAGTGCATGTACAGTACGGGTGCTTGGTGTGGTATGTAATGTCTGATTAATTTAAAGCAGTTCAGATTTTTTTTTACTGTTTTTGAGATCTTCTTTATGTGTTGATTAAATTTAAGTTGAGGGTCTAGTACAATGCCGAGGTATTTGAATTCTGTAACTGAACTGATGTCTTGGTCATGTAGATTAACTGTGAAATGTTGCAGGTTACATTTCCTGATTGAAAAGCACATTGAGACTGTTTACTGAAGGTTCAGCAGGAGTTTGTTCTGGATGAGCCACTGTTGGACATCAACCATACATGAAGACAGGACATCTGCAGCCTGGGCTGGAGTCTTAGCCGCTGTATAGATAACTGCATCATCTGCATAAAGTTGACATGTTGCAGCTGAGCAGTTTAATGGCAGGTCATTGATAAGAAGGCTGAAAAGTAAAGGACCAAGAATAGACCCTTGTTGGATGCCCATGCAGTTATTTAAAAAGAAGGATTTGTCCTGGTGAACTTTAACACACTGTTCTCTGTTGTGGAGATAAGACGTGAACCATTCTATTGCTTCTGGAGAGAAATCAAAAGATACCATTTTAGGTAAAAGCAAGTTGTGATGGACCGTGTCAGAAGCTTTTTTGAGGTCCAGAAAAACAGCTCCCACCACATTACCCCTGTCCAAGGACTGTTTAATGTTTTCAATAAGGCAGAAGTTTGCTGTTTCTGTCGAATGTCCAGGTCTGAAACCAAATTGGTGCGGATGATGAAGATGACCGTCTTGTATAGTCCATCAGCTGAGAAGCTACAACTTTTTCAAGAATCTTAGAACTGGTAAAATGGAGATTGGGCGGTAGTTACATATATTATCTTTACTACCTGATTTAAAAACTGGTATGATGACTTTAGTATTTAACAAACAAAACCTAAGGTGATGGAGGTGATGCATTTTGGTCTGTCATCCACTGCGCACACCACTTTTCATTACAGTCTATACAATAATGAATAATGTGTAATGTCCTGACATTTTAAATGTGAAATCTCACTTTTTAATTTCTTGTTTCCTGAAAAGATCACGATTGAAGCCACATTACTAAATTTGGTAAATCACCAAATGAACTGTGAATATGATCTACTCTGTGTACTAGTGTGATCAGTTCAGATTTATTTTCTAATCCTGTGTTTAGACAGAAACAAAGGAGGAGCTGCAGAGAGAGGACTCAGGCTGCAGTAAAAGTTCTTGATCAGGTATGCACATGCTCAGTGCAGCCAAATATCGCTTATATCACATAAACTCAAACATTGTAAATTGAAGTGATAGTATTATTGTCTACACATTTGATTGTGTGGTTGGACAATGTCTTACATTTATCTTCTGGGTTTAAAGGGCTTGTTCAGAGCACTCGTAAATCACAATTACAAAAACTTGGAGTGTTTGCATCCTCAGTCCAGATGTAAAACAGCTTAGTGTGTGTTTGTGCCCTCACTTACAGAGCTTTGAATGAGAGTGTCTGCTGAAAGACCTTATTGTCGAACTTGGTAAAGATGTAGACAGGTGCATTAATTGTTGAATATTTAAACCTTATATAAAGCTCAGACATTGTCTCAGGTCCAATACAAACACTCAGCTTACTGTACATTCATGCAAATTTGTCTATAATTATTGTGGAGGAGGCAGTTCTGTGGTGGTCACTAAGCAACTGTTTTTTTGTTTTGTTTTGTTGCTGAAAAATGATGTATGGTCTTTACAATAAATATTTTTACTTTGAATGTATGTATGTATTTATTTATTTATTTATTCATTTTACCATTGGTGAAATAAATGTGCAATAAATATGGTGAAATAGTTATTTCTGGTTTACATTAAATCAAAATTTCAGCTTTCAACCAATCATAAATATTATTTCAGAAAAATTGATAAATGTAGGTGTAGGAACTTAAATCAGTTTTTTTTAACTACGTGAAGAGTATAATTTTGAAAGGTCCTTAAAGACAGAGGTTGTTATAGATTAAATGTTGTTTGGGAAACATAAATAAAACTTCACCTGATAACATGATGAAGCGAGGATGATAATGGTAATTTATGTAAATGCATTATTCATGAATATAAATGTACCTGTAAGCTCTTGATGTTAATATTGCAATAAAAGTCATTATACAAACACATGCATGTGGCCATGTTCATAGTCCATTATTATATATAAACCCTATATTCTGATAAGATGAGAGAACACTGCTGATGGGTTTTCACGGCTGGTGCTTGAGAAAAACTGACCTCACAGACGACCTTGCTATTTTCATTGGTTCGGTTGCACTCACATATTTTTGGACATGGGCAAATATCTCAGCTTTATTGCACAGTTGTGAACAAGAGTCAGAAAGAGGAAGTCTGTAGGTAGATATCTTGGCAGCTTTTATATAAAAGTATCCTGCTGTTGTTTCCCAGTAAGCGTTTACATTTTATATTCATTTGATTTTCTATTTCTGTTCCTCGTGCTATTAAACATGTTGTGTTCCTCAGCAGTAGCACAGATTGATCCTCTGACCTCTTTCCAAGTGTTTGAACATGAAAGAAACATCCTGTCTAATAGCAAACTTGTGTAATTGTCTTCTCTTTGTAACACCTTTAATAATGGACAGGCAGCGTCCTGCAGGGATTTCTGCATTGATGCACTTTAAAGATATAAAACGCTGGGTTATAACAAAGTTCACACTCATTTAGCTGCTTTGAATAGAGCTAATTGGAAGGCTAAAGGCCAAAGCAGGATTAGTAACCTCTTTAACCTCCTTTTAAACCAAATCAAAAACAGTGTGAAGTATCTATTTGAACCAATTCCTTTGACACCACAATGTGTTTTTTCCTCCAGCTCTGACTCATCTCAAGGTCATTGATTCCCCTTAAAGGACTGCAGCACGGACAAACTCTCACTCACGGCTCAATCACAGGGTTATTCAACTCCCGACAGAGAGGGAGTGACCACAGGACTGAAAAAAGAGCAAACTAAATGACCATATGGGTCATTTTTTCTACCATCTGATACGACCCTTAGGAGCGTGCTGTCAGCAGGAGTTATGCTGCAGATGAACTGTGAAATAAATAAAAGAGTCTTTCAGGATGTGATGGTGCTGTGGTGAAGGCTGATGGGCTTTTCCTGCAGAAACAACTCAGTTAGGAGAAAACAAGTAAGTCATGAGGTCAGAGAAGCGCCATTGATACAATAATAATAACATAATGATACAGTGATAACCACTGGTTTAAAGACCACTGCTTCCCTTTGTGGACTTCTTCCCCTCTGCTTTGCTTACACATGAACTAGATAGATGTTTAATTATAAAACAAAGCTATGAGTTGTTTCTATAGGCTGTTGTAGCTTCGAGCTTCTTCCAAAAGCAGACAGCCACATTGTTAAGATAAAAAAATAAAATCACAACATTTGATTTTTTTTCTGGTGAATTAGTGAAAGTTAACTCACCCCTCACATCTAGTGGGAGTATATCTATGGGGTGAACAGACAGAGGTGGAGAACAGTTGGGAGGAGACAGGTGAGATACGCAGGGGGCGGGGCCAACCATCACCCCTTTTACACCGAGCTGGCTCCAGTGCTAGTTCGGAGGCAGCGCCTAACTTAGCATCAGTTGTTTGTGTTTCTACCACTCCAGGTGATGTGTCCTCTTTTAAATCTCTTTCATTTCATTGCCTTCAGCTCATGTTTCTGCCTGTATAAAGCACTTTTAAATAAAGTTATGATTATTATTAAAAACTGGTGCTTAGCATGCACCAACTCTTTGCTTGTGCAGAGTTAAGCACCGACTATGTCAGGGGCTGTGGGCGGGGATATCGTGTCCAATGAGCAGTGATGGAAACACAGAGCCGCCATTTTTAAAACAGCAGCTAGCGGGTAGTGTAGTAGAGTCGTGAAACTGACTAAATATGGACGCTAAATTGAAGCAGCAATGATCTGACGAGGAGACCCAGTGCTTCCTGAGACTGTGGTCTTTACCACTGTGGACTGTGGCCTTCAACCAAAGTCCAGAGAAAGCTAGAGGGGGCCTCTTGGATCTCTTTGAGAGGATTCAGTGAGAGGTGGCTGCAGCTAGATATGAGCAGAGCCTCAACCAGCTTCTTAATAAACTGTAAAAACTCAATAAAAACTACATGGACCAGAAGAAGGGACAACACAGCGACAGTGGACAACCAAAAAAGACTAAAACGGAGACAGATGCAGTGACGTACTGATGTTTTATGGTGATGCAATGTCTCTAACTTGGCTCCTTGCCGTTGGAAAAGCAAACCAGTTCTTAGGTCTAGACTCAAAACCCTTACACAGACCATTCACACCCAGTCATAATGGTGGCAGTCAGCCATGTTAGCCAAGTGTCTTGCCCGGTGACACACCGACAATGACTGGAAGTAGCAGGAATCGAACCACCAACCCTGTGGTTGGTTGACGGCTGCTCTACCACTGAGTCACTGCTGTCCCAGACAAATAATTTAACCCTGGAGGCCCAGTTCATACTGAGTTCTGGGACCAGGTTCTAATCCCAGTCTCTTATGGGCTCTCAGTGTTCCAAGCTAGCCATGCAGTTGTCATGGTGATCATCACTTTGTTATTGATACACTTTGCACATGAGAATATGTGTATTTGTTTAAAAAAGAAGATGACAGTTGTGTTTTGAAAACTAACTGAGCTTGGTTTGAATCCTGTAGAAGTTGCAGTACACAGGCAGGTCAGATCCACCAGCTTCAGGACAGGAGAACTGTGTTTACTGGGAGTACTGGGAGAAGACATTGATAACAATGAGTATACTGGAGGCTCTGAGAAAGTTCATCCAAGAGCGGCGCAGAGCTGCCGCCAGAGACATCACCACATCTGAAGTCCAGCTCCACACAACAGGTCAGTACAACTGCAGTGAACAGGACTCAGGGAACATTTATGTTATGTATATTTGTAGATACACAGATGATCAATTCTAGTTTCTACAAACCATGTGAGTCCATCCGTTTGGAAACAACACACTTTTAGCATGAAACTTACAGAGTGTGTAAGAAACAGACTTTAAACAGTGAAGATGTGAGCTAACAAATGAAGGGCAGCTCTCTGTTGATATGGATAAATGCATCACATCCAAACAGCTGTGGAGATTCAGGCAACTCCCAGGTATTACTTATAGTTTTTACAGTTCACTTTGTTGTGCACATTGGTTTTTTATTTTGATTTGCTTGTTAGTCTTTTGACAGTTATATATTATTGTACTCAGCTGTTGCATTGTTGTCTGTTAATTTGACCATTGCTGTTTATTTTATGTTGTGTTCTGCTGAACAAGTGAACAGGGAGATTCACAGATAGTTTCAGGTGAACTTTTTCCACGCATATCACCATGGCAACACAACATAACATAACATTTCAGTTTGGAATGGATTTGAAATTATACAGCAAAAAGTGAATGAGGCCAAAGTGACTTAAATGAAAGCAGCTTTGAGATGATGGAGAGGTGTGTGTGTGTGTTGTTAATGACCGATCAGAGATATTGATCAGCCTGCTACATTCACACAATTGGCAAATCTACAGCAGCTGTTCTGGTGATGATGACGGGGAAATTTGAGCTTGTTAGCATAGCTGTGATTTTAATATCCAAGATATTATGAATCTTTTGTCTGAAGAAACACCTGTGACTTTATTTATTGTTGCTCAATTACAAAAAACATCCTCTGGTATTTTAACAGTGCATTGAACATTGAGCCGTGGTTGTTTGTTCAGAAAAGGCGGTTCTGGTCTCTCAGATGGCAGCACCAGATCCTCACTTGTTTTCCACTGCTTCTGTTTTTAAATATGTGTATTTATGATGAAGGCAACAGAGACACACATATATGACACAAAGGGAAGCAGTGTTTAATGGTACATTAGTGACCACTTACTTCTTTAACTTTGTTCCTCCAGATGTCCCACAGCACGTCTTTGAGGAGGCTGATGCAGACCTGCGGGTCTACCGCCAGGAGAGTAATCTTAGTCTGCACCAGGAGGAACCAGCACCTCCTCGGGTTAAAGATAAACAGGAGGAACCAGCCCTGACAGAGATTAAAGAAGAGCAGGAGGAGCTGCACATCGGTCAAGAGAGAGGGAAGATCCACACCGAAGCACAACCAGGACGTGACCAGCTCCACTCTCTTGGTTCTTCTTTGTCTGCCAATCAGAAAGAACGTAAAACATCAGAGAAGAGAAAAATCATATTCTTGTGAAACATGTGGACAGACTTTTAATTGGAGAGGTAATTTGACTGTCCACATGAGGACACACACAGGGGAGAGACCCTACAAGTGTGAAACATGTGGACA
>OOFC01000642.1:72348-89755 GCA_900323345.1 Pseudochromis fuscus
TAGAAACACGTCTGACTTTATTTATTGTTGCTCGCTTACAAAAAACATCCTCTGGTATTTTAACAGTGCATTGAACACTAAGCGTGGTTGTTTGTTCAGAAATGGAGGTTCTGGTCTCTCAGATGGCAGCACCAGATCCTCACTTGTTTTCCACTGCTTCTGTTTTTAAATACCACTGTATTTATGATGAAGGGAACAGATTCACACGTGTATGACACAAAGTGAAGCAGTGTTCAATGGTACATCAGTGACCACTTACTACTTTAACTTTGTCCCTCCAGATGTCCCACAGCACGTCTCTGAGGAGGCTGATGCAGACCTGCTGGTCCACCACCAGGAGAGTGATCTTAGTCTGCACCAGGAGGAACCAGCACCTCCTCGGGTTAAAGATAAACAGGAGGAACCAGCACTGACAGAGATTAAAGACGAGCAGGAGGAGCTGCACATCGGTCAAGAGAGAGGGAAGATCCACACCGAAGCACAACCAGGAGGTGACCAGCTCCACTCCCTCGGTTCTTCTTTGTCTGCCAATCAGAAAGAACGCACCTTGGTTCAATCTGAGTCCACCAATGAGGAAGAAGTCGGACCGCACACCTACTTCCTGTACGAAGAAGAGCTGGTCGTGAAACTGTGGTGTTGGTGCTGGGAAACCTGCTCGTTCTGTTTAGTCACTGATGTGTCTGTTATTTTATTAGAGCAGCTTGTTTCATTTTACTTTATATTGTTATGGATTTTACTACTACAGGATTTCTTGCAACTCTTTGTTTAGAGTTTTAGAGGTGAAAAATTTGTGTTGATGTTTTGTAAAAGGTGCTTTATTATTACTATGTTATTGTTGTTATCATTATTATTACTACAGTTTCTTCAATAAAAGACTTTACATAATGTTTCTTTTAATGCTGGTGATTTCAATCATTGTTCCCAGACTGATGGATTCAGTGATGACTGGAACTACGAGTGTCATCAGTTAAAGTGGTTGTAATGTATCCAACACTCAGAGTAACAAAAGGCTCTTTTACTGATCAAAGTTATTGTAAAAAGAAAGCTTTGCAATAGGATAAAGTAAGAAAACCAGACTGATGCTGACGTCTGAAGTCACAACAAACTAAGCTCTAAAATGTCCCAAAGAAATCGGTCCTTAAATGATTAAAAATGTAAAATATAATAACATAACCTACAATAACAGCTCATCATTCTCCGTGGTGGACAGTGACAGAGTACATTTACTTGAGTACTGTACTTAAGTACATTTTTTTCAGTATTTGTACTTTACTTGAGTATTTGTTTTTTGGAAACTTTTACTTTCACTCCGCTACATTTCAAAGGCAAATATTGTACTTTGGACTCCACTACATTCCCAGGAAGTGTGTCGTTACTTTATATACAGTCTATGCTGGCGATGTGTTTCAGGCAGTTTGTCCAGGTAGCATTACCATCGCTCATGCGCAAATCGGCAGGAAGTGACCGGCAGCGGAACCGAAAAATAAAGAGGGAAGACACAAAACAGCATGTTTTTGTCGTTTTTTTTAAAAAAAAAACGCTAAATAACATGTTAGCCTCTCGATGGGAAATTTGAAAACAAAAAAAGCAAGTTTAAAAAAAAAAGTAGTTTAATTAATGATTTAGTCCTGACCACAACAATCAGCCACAGATCATTCTCAGTGATGATGTATTTTAAATCTTCCCCTGAAGACCAGTCTGTAGCAGCTGTATGCGTCATCACAGTGAGTCAGCAGGTGCTATGTACAGTACCATCTGTCAGGAGTCACTGTCTGCTGAGCACTGCTCTCTCCAGCCCTGTTCACGCTGGGTTTTAAGACCAGTCTCAGGTGATCAGATCACAAGTGAACAGCTCTAAATACGAGTGTGAACCACCACCAAGACGCACTGAGGTCTGATCACTCGGACCACATGTGGAGGTGGTCTGGGATCATGTGACCACATATCCTCAAAAGCAAGTTCATAGCTGTGAACTGACGACTTTACATTATATCAACGTGTCATTTCTTCAGTGTTGTTCAGTGTTGTTTATACATATAGATCTTCTTGTTCTATAATACATAAACATCTATACATATGTATTTATTTCATACAGTGAAATATGTCTCTACATTTTAGAAAGTGTGTATTTTTTCTTTTCTATTTCTTTTATTTTATGTGTATTTTCTGTCTTCTATACTTTTTTCATTTTTCTTGCTGACTCAAAGAGGGATGCACAAAAACCTTCACAATGTACTTGTACTATCCTGTGCCTGTACAAATGACAAATACACTTCTATTCTGAAATAGCACTGTGGTACTGTCACAACCAAGATTATGTTCAGTGTGAAGAACCATGAACCCACATCACCAGAGAAGTATGAACCAGTCATTCCTCTAAAGAGCTATAAAGTTGAGATTATTGTTGTTTAAGGTGATGTTTCTTGTTTTAATCAGTGTATCTTTGTGTGTGATGACTCTATTGTGTATCAACAGGACCTCCAGAGGAAGCTTAACGAAAAAAATAATCTTAATTTGCAGAGAAGACAGCCTTTATAACTGAAATTACTTAGCAGGAAATTAAAATGTGGGGATCTTTAAATAGTGGCTAATCATGAACAAATAAAAACACATGCACACAGCTACTGAACCTCTTGATGCTAAAAAGTCCTCTGAGACTTCTTGCAGCTATAACATTATCCAGTAAGCCACATTTCTGACAGATCATAAAACACTGCAGTTCAACTTCTTTTTTACTGTACTACCAGCCTCAGGATTTACATCTTCAACCTCATGAGGAAAGTTAAAGGAAGAAAATT
Source organism: Pseudochromis fuscus (assembly GCA_900323345.1). Classification (NCBI taxonomy): domain Eukaryota; kingdom Metazoa; phylum Chordata; class Actinopteri; family Pseudochromidae; genus Pseudochromis; species Pseudochromis fuscus. Next base: position 75,147 of record OOFC01000642.1, read on the forward strand.
GATTGGATCCACAGCAGAGACAGGACTCCTCTGTGGGTAACTATAAAATTGATGAATAAATCCTGCTATTTTTGGAGCAAAGCTGTCAGCTGCTACTCACAGGGACCCACAGATCCAGCAAACGGTTTGTAAAAAGATTTAAAAGGTGCATTTGTACCATCGGCTGCGTTCTTTACAGTGGTGATGTGGAGATTATGGGCCACCGAGGAGCAAATGACCCGTTGCATGTGTGTGGGCAGGTATCTTCCACCCAGAGTCCTCCTGCTCCTTTTGCCATAAACAAACTGCTGAAAATAAAAAGGAAAATGCCATTGGTGTTAGCTGTGAATTACCTGCTGGGATGTGGGCGCTCGTGATGATGCAACAAGGCAGTTTTCCAGGCGGCAGAATGAAGGATCGTAAGGAGGGACGCTGTTTGCTTCTTGCACTGAGGAGGAAAATGGATGAAACAGAAAGGTGCACACTTCAATACCACATAAAAAACAACAACAGCTACACACTTTGGCCCTGTTTACACTGGATTTTAAAATGACAAAGCCCATTGCAACAGAGGGGAGTGTACGCCACACCTCTGTGAGGACACATGACCAAGACACAGTGTGGACAGTCAAACAACACCCATGTCCCATCGGATCAATGATACGTCCACTGTTGGACATCTGCAGAATACAGTCATTGTTTATTGTTTTGTTTTGTTTTTTTATTCAGCTTATTCTAAACATAAAAGTTAGATTGAAAATTAATTAATTAAAAGATCAACACAAGTGGACATTTCTGTTGTAAAGGAGAGTAATTAAAATCCTTTTCAGTTTCCTCTGTGGTAAATATAATATCAGTTTAACAGAACAAAGCCAAGCAGATTATTATTTACCTCTAATTATTTGTACTTTGAAGGCAGGTGGATTGTTATTTATTTTATAATTTCTCTATTTTTATTTTACATTTGAGTATAAAAGAATAAAAATGGAAGAGAAATGTTAAAATACAAGACAAGTGTAAAATGTCTTTGTATTAATTAAAGAGAGATATTAAAATGATATGACCACTTTTGGAGAATCATCACATAAAGTATGAACGGGGGGGAGGGTACCTACAGTATGACGAAAAGGCTCCAGGGGGACACAAGACAAAAAAAGCAGCAGCATTGTCTGTAATGTCCTTGTCAGGGACACATCAGGACACATTAGTGTTAACACAACATGTGGTCACAGGCTTCCACCTCCACATGTGGTTTGAGTGATCGGATCTCGATGTGTCTTGTGATCCGATCGCCTGAGACGAATCAAACAAAGTGTAAACAGCGTCTTTGTTTTGGGGTCGTTCAAAACAGATTTCAGGTCATGACATGGATCCAGGCAGGTGAGGTGAACTACAGTGAACTTTAATTAAACCACAGAGATAGAAACTGAACACAGAGGAGAACCAGGACTGAAGGAACAACACAAAGACACAAAGAAACAAGCAGCTAATAAGGCTTGAACACAAGCAGGTGAACAGAGGAACTGACAACAAAACACAAAAGCACTGAGGTAATGAGGAAAAGGGTCAGTGGCAGGAAGTAGACACAGACTGACATCCAGGAAACCTAACCATCAAAATAAAACAGCAGGTAGCACAACGAATGAGAATAAAAACATTCAATGAACAAGTGACTGTTTCATATTTTGCAAAACTAAATTCACTTATTTACACAACTCCAAACATGCAAGACATAAATTACTGGTTGTAAAATATCACAGTAATGTTTTTTGTAGATATACAGACTACTTAAGAAGAATAAGACTGATGAGTTTATTGCCTTTTTATTCATGTATTATGAATTTTGCAGGTGTATCTTTAGGCAAAACATATTTTTGTGTCCTACAAATGTGTAAAATAAAAGTATTATAAATTCTCTATTTGGTTACACAGTTTTCTGAATTGTCTGGAATATTCACATCATTGTGTCTAAGCTCCACTGCTTGTGCTTTTACTGTATATTTTGTATTAAAAACATGCAGCTGCAGATAATATAGTCAGCTGCTCTACATCTATAGTACTCTGTCCACCTCCAGTAATGAACACATAAGATGGATCCTTGACAAATCCTAAAATATGAGACCAACCAGCATGAAGGAGGAGGAAGCAGAGTCTATTTTTTCTTTACTGCTCCAGCTCGGCAGTATATCAGCAAGCCATCACTGTCGCACTATTTGGAGGAACATATTCCACTTCTCCAAAGCTTCATTTTATTCCTGAGAGAGCTCTAATTAGTTACCATATTTTTCAAGTCGCTGTCCACGGGAGGCGAGGGGAGCCTTGAAACAGAGTAATAGAGGTGGCAGAACATTAAACCTTAACGGACTTTCAGACAGATGTGTAAAACAGCCTGACTGCCCGTGGTGAGAACACCGAGACGTATGGTGTCACCGAGGAGAAGGAGGAGGAGGAGGAGGAGGAGGAGGAGGAGGGTGTATGCCTTCAGTTTATCATGACAACTGGGAGACATATCAGTTTTATAAGCTAGAAACCAGAGGCTGATCCAACAAACGATGTCAGTCTCCCAGGTGGATGTGGAAACATCAAAGAGTCTGTGCCGAGCAGAAAATAACCGCCTGACGCTGCCTTTTCTGTGCCTTTAAACTTTCCGTGGACGCTGATGGTGTTTGGCGGCGAATGAGGCGTGAATATGAAGTACCTCGGTCCTCGTCACTCCATTACCTGCTCTCTGTGCTTCTCATTACGGCTCCTTCCCATGGGAACACACTCTGACTGCAGGGCTATTGTGCTGGATTGCATTATGCTGCATCAGATGTTTCTGTTATTCTTTGCCCCTGACTGTATATGAAAAGCAAAATGCACTTAAAAGGACAGAAAAGCAACACACACACACTGAGCATTCAAAAATGATGTTATGTAATGTATATTTATATGTGTTATTGTATAATGTCATGAGATGAACGTCCTCCCTCAAATAAGTATAAATAATGGTCTAGCTCACATAGACCAGCTATATATCTGACCAGTGACCTCCTGAAATGAAGTCAGAGTTCAACCAGTGTGTGATTGTAGTCCTGATGGAGCGCCTCAGTTTTAGAGACTATTTATTTTGTGGACTTGAAGTCAAAAGTTTGGCATTTGAACGTTGCCATGTTGGTTGTTTGGAGACAGAAGTGACCATATTTGGACATGATGGAAGGAGTGAGGAGGCGGGTCTAACTCTTGAACCCGAGGACACTGCCCAATGAGACTCGAGTTCTGCACCGGTGTCACCAGGCTTGTGGATTAAGCTAACCCCGCCCCTAAATCTTATGCTTGGTTCCATTTGTGGGAAACTGGGAAATTACAAATGGAACACTGCTCCATGTCGGAGTTTTCCACAGGGATGTCGGATTTTCTGATCAGCCCTGAGTTGGATTTCAACATGGCGGCCGCAAGCGTAAACCGTAAGTAAAGCTCATGAAATATGCTGTTTATTCACAGTTTTGACCATTTATGTCACACAACATCATCCGTATTAATCCACGTTACATACAGACATTAATCTATAGTGTAATTACTTTGTACAAATGGGATTTTGGAAGGCAACAAAGGCTGTGCTAACAAATGCTAAAAACATTAGCTCCTGAAGCCGGTACAAACATATGGAAATTTCCTGTAGTAGTTGTAGTAATAGTTTATAACCAGAGGCGGGTAGAACTCGGTTACATTTACTGAGTTACATGCACTTGAGTGTCTTTATGGAAAATGTAACTGTTAAAGTAGTTTAAGTTTAAGTAAAAGCTGTTTGTATTCAGCCATAACCAGCGCGAGGGTAGTTTCCATGGACGAGACAAATGGAACGCAGCGTTACTCTTTTTGAAGCCTTATATGTCATTACTAATGTTTTGGGTTTTTTTTTTTTCAGATCTACCAGAATAACTTGTGGAAAAATAATAACTGAGTATTTCATGATTGAAAATTACATTTTTTGAATTGAAGTGAGAGTTTTTGGAGCCTGCCTCCAGTGGCTGTAGGGGGTATTGCACCTTTTTGCACTTCCTCATTAGCTTCACCTCTGAGTCACCTGAGTCATTTAATACATGATTGCTGTTTTTTGTTGAAAACTTTGATAACCAGTGCTTGATTGTCATCACATGAATCAAACTTACAGCTAAGAAAAGTACAAATAATGTTCACTGCAGTATAGATATTCATGTAGAGACCACATGTATACAGAAACAGGGGCATCGAAGATCGAGGAAGCATAACTCATCATGCATGCACAAATGTAAAGAATGAAGTCAGGAAACATACATTTTTAATTTGAGTCTTGAATAAAAGATAGAAGTATAATGCAGAACTGCAATACAGAAAAGTAATATTCATCATCCTACTATCATCTCTCTGCTGCAGAAAGGATCATGTGGGAGATCTTCACTGTGAGTGCTTGTCACAACATGCAGCTTTCCACCAAATGAAAACGTAGAACATTTATGATGCACTCGGAGGAAAACAAATTAAAGTCCTCATTTTATCACAATGACAGAGTCTGATGAATGACGACGCCTGCCCGTTGAGTTAATGCAGTGGCTGGTCTTCTTTGCTTCTGATCTCCTTGGTCACCTGTGCTCGGTGAAGATTGTGGCAAACCAATTTCCTCTGGTGGGAAGAATTGTTGAATTGGAAATGAGCTGCCATTCACTGACAGTGGGATAATGTGTCCCTACATGTGCAATGAAGTTTAAAATGTAATGCTGCTGGTCAGATTAAGAGCTGAGGGTCGATGGATTTTGCCACCATCTGACAGAAGAGGTCTGTAGGTGCGGGCAAATAATGAACACTTCAAAATCAAATTAAACCTTTTAGTCGTGAATAAAACTGAGCTTCTCGGCTCTAATTAAGTCCATAACTATGACTTCTCTTCTTAATTATCTCACATATTCTACTGAAGTACGACTTAGCTGTACTACTAATTATTTTCTAATTTATACACAATCTACTACACCTGAAAGGCCTCCACTGTGTTTGTTCTGCATAATACAATATTAAGGCAAAAGGTTTCTCTTCACAGATGGAAATTCACATGCAGTAGTTTATAAGGTAATGCAAATTAATCCCACCATTAGCAAGATAAAATTGGATGCATCAATAATCCATTGGAATACATCACACTGAAAAGGGGGTTGAGCAAGTAATTAGTACTTTTTATTACACGCCTTTCACTCAGTCGTGAGGATTTCTGTGGTATTTTGAGTTAAAATCCCTAAATGAAGTCAAATCTGTCTGCAGTGGATGTGATTTTGGACACATCCAGGTGTCTTCAGCCTGGAGGAGGCGTGTTGCGCAGCACAGCCCTGCAGCGGCCTTCGGGCGATTTTTGCCTCCGTCTCACTTGGATATGCAGCGGTCCAGCGTGACCGATGGAGCCATGGAGCTGTGGAAGACGAGCATTTAACCATCCAGAAACCTCTGCAGCTCAGAGATAAACCCTGGCAAGGAGCTCACTGTGTGTAACTCCACTTTAAACTACTGAGCAAAAAAATGAGGGAGAAACAATTACTTTTGAGCCTCAGCTCATTTAAAGATTTTTAGTCACTGCCAAAGTAGGAATAATGACTTTTAATGAATGGAGCTCCAGACGGGTAAAATGGGACTCATAATAACCAGCGTGAATGTAACTGCACATTTTGTGCGTTCCCCTCTGCTGGAAACAGCCTCAGCAGACAGCTGGCTGGGTGATTTACTCCATGTGTTTTGGAAGGCAGGTCCTTTTTGTACAAGGCTAGCAGCTCTGAATGTGATACCGTATTGAATTTTAAAACTGATACTTGCACAGTAGAGCTGGATTTGCTGGCAGTTTGTAGGTGCTTACACCCATGTGAAAAGATTAAAAGATTCACACATGTGCTTATATGTTCCAGCTATTGATCACAGTAACAGTTATCTCAGCAGAGAGCAGGCTCCATTAAAGAGCCAATTCCTCTCAAAGATTACTACAGCTACAAGACGCATGATTTATTATGAAGCTTAGAGGGAGAGACTTCTGTATATTGAATTTGTTTTATGGCTGTGTCACACATACAAAGTGGAAAAGGATGGAGAGTCCGTCTCTGCTGCAATCACCACTTAGCATATTTCCACTGCTGCATTTGCAACTTCAGCTGAAGTGAATAATCACTGTCCGGGATATGTGGGACACAACAGAGAAGAGCAGGACTATGGAAATGGATTCAATTTGATTAGTTTTGCTCCACTATGTGTGTTTGGGAGATATGTGACTGTCCTGCAATGAAACACAAACACTGTGGATTTAAATTTAAGTGGAAATCACCTCCTGAATGAAAAGCAAAACGCCTCGTCCCGCCACCATAACTGGATGATCATTACCTGGAAGACCGAGCCACAAGTGGAGTCATGTTGGATTTTGTTTAGTATCAGGTTGACTGTGATATTCATGACTGTGTCTGTCCAGGAATGGATGAAATCAAACTGCAGCGTAGTGATGGTTAAGACACCCAGATCTTTCAGTCAGAGTACAAACTGTAGAAACACTCTTTATAAATTAAAATCCTGTAAGTCAAAGCACACAAGTATTATCAGTAAAATATACATGAAATATGTCCACAGTGACTTGTTTCAACTTAGTCCTGAGCAGATCGTAAAGGTGACCAAACAAATCTAAAGGGTCAAGTCACAGCTTTATTCGTATGGCTAATCTTCACCCTTTCAAAATAAGATTTCAGCGATGTGTGGCTCAAGGTGTTATTTCAATTCAAGCTTTATTATCCAAGGAACAAATTATGAAATTTTGAGCAGAGGATCCTGAAAAGTCTCTGTCTGCTGTGTAGGCAGAGGTTTGTGCTCTCTGAGGGACAGCACTGGTTTTAAAGCAGAATAACAACTAACTACAGCTGGGTAAAAAGTACATATTGTCCGTCTGAGGTAGATAGATTTTTAAAAAAGCATCAAGCTGAAACATTTAAATATAATAAATTAAACACAATAGTAAATATTATTTCTAGTACAGTAGCATTCAAGTTATTACACTAAAACATGTTGGGTTGTTTTTACACAGATCTGGGTAAAAATTAGAATAACATGCCGGTTTATTTTAATCCAAAAAGATAAAAACCATGAAGTGTTTGTTAAAAGCTACAAAAGTTAATCCAATATTTATCCAGCTCTGAGCAAAAACAACCAACATATTTTGGATTGTACAACAAAAGATTGAAGTGATTGAACAAAGAAAAAACTTAAATATTTGGGTGAAGTTGACTGATGGAGCCTGAAAAATATGATCAACATTTCTCTAAACCTTGCTGCAGGAGTCTGTGAGCTCAGTGGGCCTCCTCTCCACGGATGACAGACTCTTCAAGGTCAAACAGAATCCACAGAGTTTGGTTTCTGTTTGCTAAACAGTCACTTAATCAAGTTTCAGTTCTCCTGACACGCTCTCCACTGGTGTCCACGTCCCCCGGGGGGTGTGATGGAGAGGCAGGTCTGTTTATATGGATCACTTCCGCCCTCTGGTGGACACACGAGTGATGCTGGACCTCCACACAAGAGAGGAGAAGTTGCAGATGTTGGGGTTTTCCAGATGTTTGGTTGAATTATTCAGTGTCTGAACATGTAATGTAAAAACAGTGACAGCTTAGGGGTTAAAGAAATAAAATCCTTGTATAAGTGATACACATCTATATTTAAAAAAACAACTTTAATTTATTTTTTTATAATTTACTTCAATAAAAAGGGCAATTAAAAGAAGTTTATTGATAATCCATCAGCAGCATTTTCTCCAATAGGATGAAGAGTTAATTCCATATTTTGCTGTATTTTTGTGCCGTGCAATAACCAGTGTGCCCCAGTGTGTCCTGAAGAAGCCATTGCTGTAACAGACAGCGCACATTGTGTTCTGGCTGTTAATGCATGGGCGCAGAAAAATCTTTTCACACTTGCAGGAGACGCATGCGCACTGAGGAAACCAACTGGTTTGTGTCAAGTCGAGGCAGACGGATGTGATCGAGCCAAAAATCACCTGTATTCTGGCATTCATGGTGACACAGTGAGTACACGCTTGTATTGGATTTATTTATTTTTTATTTTTTTAATAACGTAGGGCATTTAAAAAAACACTCGCGTTCGTGCGTGTTTTCTGGTAAATCAGGCGGGTAATTTCAGCATCCAGTGAGGCTGGAGCATCTTTATCTGGACATTTCAACAAGCAGGAATATGAGGATTTATTCAGGAGGTGTTGTGCATATTGTACTGAAATGAATCTGTCGGTGATTGAACAAATGTGAATTGTAGATCTGCTGCTTTTTGGTTTTTTAAACAGAAAAGAAAAAAATGATTTAACTGGAGAATAAATGATCATCTTTGCTGATCAGATAATTTCATTATGTTTCTATAAATGGCCGCCTGCTTTAGGCTGACTGTTTTCCTTGCATCGACCATCGTGTGTGTGTGTGTGTGTGTGCGCGTCCTCCCGAGGATGCGCCTGATGGATGAGATTGTTGCGGTCCAAGAGTAACGCCTTGTCGCTATCATTACTGCTCATCCCTCACAGACAGAGAGCGGAGGCAGAGAGGAGGAGGAGGTTGGAGGAGGAGGAAGAGGAGATGGTGGTGGGGGGGTTGTGTTGCTCATCAACACATTCGGGTGTTTTGTTACGTTCAGCATGATCCAGCACACCGGTAGGACATTTGCCATTGGCATCTCGAGCTGTTTGCTTTGGAGCATCTTTGGCTGTAACGCACGACGCGCTTTTATCTCTGCATCCAGATACATCCGGGTTGCATTGCACAGAAGTTGACCCCACGCGTCGTGCATCACCTCACATAATGCAGTTTAATGTGGCAAACAGTCACAATAATTCAGGAGTATTTCATTCTTTCCTCAGGCCTTCTCAGATCTTTAATCTCTTGTGATGTCTTAGAGTGTGGTGATGCTTCTTCTCCTTCCTCCTCCTCTTCCTCGCCCTCCACCCTTGCAGCACAGCTCTCCTCACTGTGGTCTCCTCTCTCCTTGCAGTCCATGGGCTCAGAGCGGGTGGAGATGCGCAAGAGACAGATGCAGGTTCATCAGGAAGCAGCTGCCAGTGTCCTCCAAGCGCGCCACAGAATGGGAAACACCCCCACCAACGCCTCAAACGCCTGCTGCTTCTGCTGGTGCTGCTGCTGTAGCTGCTCCTGGTAATCAACACTCCACCGATTCCCACACAGCAGCAGGGATGGAGATATGAGAGAGACATGGTCCAAGGCACAAGACAGGAGAAGGAGTCCATCCACACACTGATAGGAGATGGATGTGCTGATCGTGATGTAGAAAACACACATGGCCGGTTGTTGTTGTTGTTGTGCGTTGGTTACCTGCAGGGGAATTTCATCTTCATTTCATGCATTCGATCTCCAATGCATATGTGCAAGACTCCACAGGTTTCAATCAAAAACCATTTTCACCCACAAGCTGCAGTGACGCTGTAGAAAATCAAATATGGACGGCAAGAAATGACAACTTTACAAACTGCATTGAAAACGCGACATGAATGCAGGCCACTAAACAACCCGCCCCTTGAATTTCATTAAATTACAGACATAATGTACAGTACACACACTAAAAAATGTTGTTTTTACCCAGAACTGAGTTAATATTGAATTAATTACATGCTGGGTTAATTTGATCTACAATGATTGGCAGTTTATATTCAAATTTGTATGATTTTTATCCAGTATTTTGTGTTTTCTACCAATAGTTTGTTGCTTTTACCCAATATTTTATTATTTTTATCCAATATTTTGCAGCTTCTGTCCAAAATGTTATTATTTGTAGTCGGCATTTTGTGTTTTTTGTTAATATTTTGTTATGTTTAGTCAGAATTTGTGTTTTTTATCTATATTTTACGTACAGGGTTTAAACAGCTCAGCAGTAGTTAGTCCAACATTGATCCAGTTCTGGGTTAAACCAACATTTTTTAGGGAGTAATATCTCGTGAGGGAAGCCCAAAATTAAAGTACATCTACAGTGCATAAATATAATTAATTATTGACAAAATTGTCCTTTAAAAACCAATGAAATGCAGAGATACAAACATGTCAAAACAAAAAAAAAGAGCAACAGCTTTTTGTAATGATAAGTTAACATGATTATATTCTCATGGTGAATCATTGAGGAAAGAGGAAAACAAAATGCATTGTAATCTTTCATCAGCCATGATGCAAAAAACTGTTCAGTTACCACATATCTTTAATGTTCAAGACATTAAAAACTTTCATGTTAGTGAGTAAATTTCCAATCCAGTCATACAGCATTGTATTAAGTGCATCAAAGTAACAGACTTTACTGTTTGATGTTCACTACAAAGTCCAAGTTTACATCTTCAAATGGCAAAAAATATTCAATTTGCAGAGACATAAAGCAGGAAATATTAAACCAGTAATTCAGTTATAATTGTTTCAGCTTAAACCCGGATGTTCCTCCAGGGTTTGTTTTGTAGAAGCAGATGCATCTTCAACCCTCCACCAGTTCAACAACACAGCAGCCAAACCACGCCACCTCCATCCCCACTCAGAGCAACAGAAACTCAGCGGTCCTGTGACCCGCGCTGACTCTTATTGGACGGAGGCCTCGGGGGTTTTAACCTGTTTTGGAATTATCAAGCGTTTACGTGTGTTTCCTCTGAGGAGCAGTCGACCTGCAGTGCGCACGACACGCTCGTGTTAATTCACTCCGCTGGGGCCCAGTAAATGCATCCTGTCTCTACATCTATATGAATTCAATTTAATGGTTGCACGGCTCCGGCAGCCTCATTCCCAGATGGGATGGATCACAGTGGACTCTCATGTGAACCAATTAGCCCACACAGCCAGCTGCTGCTTCAGGTATTGGGAACATTTTGATTACACTCAGGTGATTCCCGGAGGACGAGGTGGACAGTTGACACACTTTTTTATTTACGCAAACGTTCCCGGTGGACCAACCCAGATCCGTCCTTTTGAAATGTGGGACAAACAACATATAGAATGTACAGTGTCCCTGCTATGCTGCAATGGAGGAAATCAATGTGTGTGATTGATTGTTAGACTGTAGTTCAGAGGAGATACATCACATTCATGGTCATTTCAATGTTTTTCGCTGTTTGTTGGTGAGAACTTGAACCCTGACTTAGGACACAGCAGAGTGGAGACTGGTGAAGTTGTACAATCAGCCTAAGAGATGTTCAAAAATCTCATATGTAGGTGTCCACACAAATATTTTATAAATACTGCAGTTATGCATGTGGGATTTTGTCAATCTTACCAACCTCATGCCATATTTTTAGTAACAAATGTTGACACCCAGAGACTCTGGAGCTATTTTAAATGCTCAGCTCCAGTTTCCAGGTGGAAAATGTGGATGACAGGCTACTTTAAATAGCTCGGTGATCAAAGCAGAGCAGCTCACTCTGTTTTTATTTATTCCAGTCTGACTGTTAGAAGTGAAGATGAAACAATACAGAGGTCCACGTTTGAGCACAGGACAGAGGGAACCACTAACTGTGAAGAAAGGTAAGAAACACTTCAGCCAGGCAGAACCTTCATTGTGAAAAATTAAATCCTGAACCAGTTCCTCTCTGTTGAAGCCCGACGCCCACTCTGGAAGATGCTCGCTCCTGGGCAATTTCATTTGAGAAGGTGATGAAAAGTGCAGCCGGGCGAAGCAGCTTCAGGCAGTTCCTGAGGACGGAGTTCAGCGAGGAGAACATGATGTTCTGGCTCGCCTGCGAGGAGCTCAAAAAGGAGACGAACAAGACTGTGGTGGAGGAGAAGGTCCGTCAGATATACGAGGACTTCATCTCGATCCTTTCCCCTAAAGAGGTGAGACACCACGACCGAGTGTTTACTGTCTGTGTGAGACATGGACTGTACACAGAAATGGACGAAGCAAGTGGAGCTCAGAAATGAGACCAAGACCCGCCTCCTCACTCCTCCCTTCATATCCAAATATGGTCACATGTGGCTCCAAACAACCAACATGGACACATTCAAATGCCAAACTCCTGGGTTTAAATAGCGAGTAAACAACAGGTGATGTCACGCTTGCTTCGTCCAGTCTGTGCTGAGACATGACAAAATATTAGAGCTGAATTCATTCAGAAAACAGCTGTTGAGTAAATCACAGAAAATATATCACCTAATAACTGAATCATCACTTTTGTGGCTCCATTCTCTGGTTTCAGGTTTATTCTTTTGTACATTGAATATTTACAAATTATAACTGACAAAATAAGCTAATTTAAAGAGAGAAAGTTGTAATTATCCAGTACTATGTAACAATATTAATTTATAATCTGCAATTTAATGGATCGATGATCAGTTAATCAGGATATTATTGTCTTGATTAACTACTTATTTGTAATACAATCCCTTTAAATTACCTAGAAATCGATTCAAATAGTGTTAACGGTCCCATTATTACCCCAAATTATATAAATTCAGAGTAATAATAGATGTTTTTCCTTGTTTTAAGATTGACATAAGGCGATAAGTAGCAGTCTAATGCATGTGTACAAAGCATTTTCTTTCACAGTACTGGTTGTGTATTAAACATGGAGCATATTGTGTTTATTAGTGAGCTTTAGACATTCTTGTTGGTGTATTTTCAACCTTGGACAGAACCAGGAAAAGCAAACTACCTCTTTAGTTAATTTACTACATAACAAGACTAAACTCACAAGCATTTTCTCAATAAACTCACTGATAAGCTTAATTTAATTTGAACCCAGTTGCCTTATTATTGTTATTTTAATCAAGGTTATTTTTCTAAATACTTTTGCTGCTCTAAGCTCACTTGTATGCTTCTTATTTGAGTTGAAAGATCAGCCAAGGCCAAGTCCACAGCCTCTAATTAATCCTGTTTAAACAGCGAGGACACTTCAGTACATTTTGTGTTGGGGGTAAAGGTAAGAGGTGCTGTGGGGACATTCAGTGTCTACTTAACGTTTGTAAAAAGAAAGCAGGCAGAATTTAAAAGGCGTGCATACCCTCTAATTGTGTATTAAAAACACACCTCTGCGTGATGTATTCAGATTTAACAGCACCTCCGCCTCCTCTCCAGGTCAGTCTGGATTCACGCGTCCGGGACGTGATAAACCGCAATATGCTGGAGCCGACCTCGCACACGTTCGACGACGCCCAGCAGCAGATCTACACGCTGATGCAGAGAGACTCGTACCCGCGCTTCATAAACTCAACGGCCTACACGGATCTGCTGAAGGGCCTGGAGGAGCCTCCCCCCGAGCCATAGACGCTCCCACCGTCACACGATTCAGCTTTTCCGGCGCATGCATCCCACCCGAGAGGTGTTTAAGTTGGAGTTCCTGCTATTTAAAGAAAGACAGACAGGAAAATGAACACTGCTTAAAACCGGTCTTTATCCAGCTGTAACTGCTGTTTATTTACCCACGATTAGCTTACCAAAACCCTTGGAGCAAACAAGAACAAATGCTAGGTTGGGCATCAGTTCGAAAACATATCTATATTTTTATATACTCCCTAGCGCTTGACATTGCACTTTTCTACTTTGTTTAATGAGGGAAAGCATGTATCTGTGAGCACTGCATTTGTATTTAGGTATATTGTGAGCCTTAATGCATATCCAGTTCTTGTGGAAACTAGTAGGTTTTATTTAACGGTAACTTTAGAAGAAGGAAAGTGCCTTGGAATAAGATCTTCTACACTAGCACCTTCGCTCTAACGTGGACGGTGCGACTTCACATGTTGGTGCTTTCAGCTCTTCTCAAAGATAAAAGTTTTTACGACTCGACGAGCTGATACCCAGGAACTAGATCCTTGTTTGTGTGTTTCAAAAAAAAAAAAAACTGTGATATTAGTCATATATTTAATTTAAAACAAAAACAGGGAAAAGAAACTGAATACATGACCATGACCACTGATATATTTGTGTATTTAAAAAGATTTTTTTGTGTGAAATAGCTATTTGAATTCTCACAAATTAAATAAAGCACAATCATATGTTGCTCGTTGCTGTTGTGTGTTATGAACACTCACATCGTGTCGCTCTTAAGCTACAAATTTATTATGATTAGACATGCATGGATTGCATATTAATGTGCTTTGTTTGCAAATACTTTACGTTGAGATATTCTACACATTAGGGCAGCCAAAAAAAAAATTATTTACGATCTTTAGAGTCATTATTTTGGTTGTAAAATGCCTAAAAAAAACCTTCAGGTGTTACAAAAGCCCAAGTCAAGTTGGCTGTTTTGTCAATAAACCCAAAAAACTATATTTACATTCATTTAAAAAGCTGGAAGCAACAAATATTTGGCAATTTAGCTTAAAATGCCTTAATGAAATGAGTTATGGAGTTTTCAGCACTACTACACATAAGCTCCAAAAAAATAAAAATAAAAAAAAAAACATTTAACAACAGGCCATTTATTGTGAGACAGTAGGTATTAAACCATAAAGTTTAGCCCTAGTTATTATAATACATACGTTTCCTGCAAGAAATGGCTTGTCTCAATGGCGCACAGCTTTACAATCAAGCAACTAATGTTACTCTACTGTAACACTGAGGGTTTTGAGTGGCCCCAGGTCAGGATGCAGCATCGTTTCAATCATGCCTCGCCCCGCCCCCTCCCCCCGCCC
>OOFC01000642.1:89802-104314 GCA_900323345.1 Pseudochromis fuscus
TGGTTTTATTGTCAAGTAAGTCGGTCAGTGGTCCTCGAGTCCACGAAGTCTCACTGGAGTTAACGCCCAAAGGACTGTGAAGGTGCTGAGCGGGTGCGCGGACACTCGAGTTCATTCATCACTGATGGCAGGAAGCTGCTTCTCTATGAACCGTTTGATATCCACCATTTCCTGCAGAGGCAAGAAACAGCCATAAATACCTCAGACAGAATGAGAAAAAAAAAAAAAAAACTAGAGCATTATGGCACATTTCTACAACATGGTACCAGCTCAAATCTACTCCACTGTACCTGTGGTATCTGGTAACACTTTTCAAATATCTGCTCTCCTGCTTTTTCAAAAGAAAGGACAACCAGGTACTAAAATCTGATTGGTCAGAATCGTTGCTGCACCATCACTATGCATCAAATATTTGGACCCGCTAAATCAAAACAAAGCGGCATGACTTTCTCTCGCGACACAATTACATGAGAAGATGCGAGTAGATTCACTGTAACAGCTGATGGAGGTTGTAGCTGGACCTCACATCTTTTAAACAGGCTCTAACTTGACAAATTAAAAACATATTTGAAGTTCAAACAACTCATTTCTTGCCTGAAACAATTTTAAAACTGCTTTCTGTGACACCACAACAGTTATTCTGTTACACGGCGGCCGTACTATTCTCTAAACAACCACCCCGGTACCAAAGGTGTGTCGAGTAGAGCTGGTACCACTTAGTGGACGTGACCTTCTCCATACTGACCTCTGGACAGGCGCTGTGAGGTAGACCCCGATACGACTTGAAGGTGACGTTGGCTGGATTGATGAGGGTTTTCATCTTCTCTGATGTCTGGCTGCCAAATATAAAGGGGACCAGGGGGTCGGCGTCCCCGTGGCATTGTAGCAGAGGCATGTCCCTGTTAGCACTGTTGGCAGATGCCTGAGAACAGAAGAGATTAGGATTACTCTAATTATCTTATTATGACTGAGTATGAGATGGCTATGGAATAACACTGCACTGTAATTTAATTAAAAAAATACATTGCAAAAAAAATTAGATTCAAGGCAAAGTATGTATATTTTAAGTAAATTTTCAGGCCTTAACCCACAGACCCAAAGACTCCTGTTAATACTGACCAACAGCAGAATATATTAGTACATATATACAGTGTATGTGTTGTACATATTAGTTTTCATTTGCATAGCTTTTGTTTTTAAGTTAATTACCCCTTTTAGCACTAATAGCTAAAATGCGCTTCGACTTTCTTAGATAATCCCACGACCCTCCAATGGTCCCTTTGGAAACCAGGTACCAGCTCATTCTACTCGACTTGTATTGCCTTGGTGGCAGAGGTTACAGAGGATATGTAATATATCCATGTAGCTGGTCATCAGGTGACAGAGGAGAAAGTTCATGAAGTAATCTCCAGAATAACTGTCACAGAAAGCAGTTTGAAGATTTTTCAGGTGAGAAATTAATTGTTTTAACTCCAAATATGTTGTGGGTTCATTAAGTTAGAGCCTGCTGAAAAACTTGCCCTGACATTTTGGCTGTTACACTGAGCAGGTGGTGTCCACGATGCAGTGATGATTCCCACCAGTCACATTTCAGTACCTGCTAGTACCTGACCGGCCCCTTTTTTGGAACCACATGAAAGTAGGTACTAGAAAAGTGGTACCAGTGTCTAAGTACCATTTCCTAAGGGAAAACCAAACCGAGTCAAGCTGGTACCATTTAGTGGAAAAGTGCCAACAGATCACAAACAAGGTAAGAGCATTTACTCTGTTGCTGTTTCTGAAACCCAGCAAGTGCAAAGAGTGCTCACTATTTTTGGGAAACTACTTTTTTAAATTCACTTCAACAACTTTATTTAGGTAGATGATTTATAAACTTACTCCCATCAATTAAAAAGATGACACAAACCTCACACTAAATGTAGAGGGTCATTTGATTGATAAATACAGTGTGAGAGAAGCTGCAGGTTCTGGCTGCGCTACTTAAGAATATGCATTTAAGATAATGAAGATCTAAAGTGTGCAGGTGCAGGCTGGTCTGAGTCATGTTTTTTTTTTTCCTACCTGAGGGAAGGAGTTGCGGAGAGGAAGCCAGCAGCTTAGAGCAACCACGCCAGCGAGCTTCTGCTGACTTGTGAGAGCCGTGTAGAGAGACAGCGCTCCACCCTGGAACAACAAAACCACAAACCAGTTTTTCTCACAAATCCCACCACTATCATCAACAGAAACAACAAGCATGAAATCATCTCAATCATATCTGTGCAGGCATGAAGAAAACAACTCCTGCTGCTTCTGAGTGTTACTGCAGAGCTGGAACCGCACACATCAAACATCACTAATCGGTGAAATCAAAAAAATCTCCCAGTATCTCATGATATACCCTGAAAGGAGGTGATGTGCCAGATTATTTTTGGTAACTTCAAGACTCTGCTGGCTTCCTACGCAGAAGCAAGAAACAGCCCTGCACACAGCCAACTGTAGAAAAGAAATCATCATTTGTAGGTTCTTGTAGAGATTAAACAAAAATGATATAAGGGCTTTAGATGTGCTGGTGCTATTACCATTAAAAGGAATTAAGCTTTATCTGTGCGGTATCAATCATCTAATCTGACTGTATTCCAGAAAGCAAGGCAATGAGAGGCATACCTCTTTTTGTCTGTCCATAACACAATAACTACTTTGTAATACAAGTCACTTTATTATTATCCTTACAAACTGCCTCAGTCACTGTAATCACTTCAAATTTGAAACTACCTTCTTCACTGTAAAGATGCAGCTGAACTAAATTGTCAAACACTATTTCCTTTGCCACAGTATTCATCTGAGAGTGCACTACTGCACCATGTTGAATGTGGTTATTTAAATACACTATGCACATACATTACCTGTGGGATACAGAAAAAAAGCACACCATTACATGACACACCATCTGCACACATGCCACACTTGCCTGTGAAAATCCACCCAGGATAATTCTGTGTGAAGGGATCCCGTTCTTCACTTCCTGGTCTATCAAGGCTTTAACTGTAGTGAGATGAAAGAAAACACTTACAGTCAAATCTGACTGAAAGAAAACGCACTGTATTCCTAAAATGAGTGCAAACTTACTGTTTTCTGATGCTCTCTTAATGCCGCTCTCGTCTTCATCTGCATCTGGGCTCAACCCGTAGATATCAAACCTGTGAATGAGAAAATCTATATGAGGTCTATTGTATAAGTGGCAACCTCACGATCAAATAATATGCTCACAAATCGTAGCACTTACCAAGAAGGCATGGACAACCTCATGTTCAAAGTAACAGGCATGTTGGGACTGTAATGATTAGACACATAAAACCACATGAAGCCTTGAAATAAGGAGCGTCCAAACTTTCCAAACATTTTCTTTCCCTTATGCAAATACTTACGCATGGGGGCAGATGTATTTCACATGTGGTATCCTGATGCCTGTGAAAGCTTCTGCCCAGCCATGCCTGTCACACAACACACACATACACCTGTTTAAACACACTGTGCTTTGTAGATGGACTCATGATCCGAGGTGAATGAAAGCTTGAAGTCTTTACCCACCCTGAATCACCAAGGCCATGCAGAAATATGACCTGGAAAATAAACAAAAACAAAAGCACACCTATTTGTACAGGCAGGTAGAGGCTAACACATGTCGGGTGTGTTATGACAAACTCTTGAGACGCTAACTCACCGCTGCAGTAGCTTTGCGGGCAGCAGGCACAATGGCAGGTAGGGGCGCTGACATGTTGTTGCCGCACATACAGCGCTGAGGCAGCCGATATGCACAGAGAAGTTAGCTCCTGTTAGCTAATATCGATGACCACCAACTGTCAATCTGTGTGTCTCCGACTCAGACCGCCAAATAACGGCACAGCTGAAGGACAAACAGCCGACCGACGATGGAGGTCGAGGTGCCACCGCCTCCGGGTACCGCTGGCAGGAGTGAATATTGTTCTTGGAAGTTGAATTTTTATGCATAAACAACACACCGCCGGATGGATCACACTAACTGCTAACCCCCTACTCTCCGACTGCACCGACACCTCCGTAGTTCCGCCCCCTCCGCGACCTGATTAGCTGTGATTAGCGGATTTATAAACATGCGAGTTAGCCATTGGTTTGGTGATATGTCAATCAGCACCGCGTTAATGACAGATAAATCCTCGATGCAAGAAAAGCGCACTCAACTCAGAAAATTTGAACAATTACACAATATCACAATACAGTATAGAAAATTGAAAATTTAGTTGTAAACAAATGTTTTAAATAGTTTGAATCTTGTGTTAGGATATGTAACACATTCTTAAAACTCTTCTATTTGCTTGGTCTAGCCATAACAAAAAATATTATATCTTGTTTTGATACCTTTACGATATACATATTTAAGGACATTTATTACAAATCTGGCAGATTAACAGCATTTCGACGGGCGTGCTTTTAATTTGAAACGTCGAAGAGCTAAACAAGAAGTACTGCCGCTGTCCTTCCGCGTCACGTGACTTGCGTGTCCTTGGTTTACTAGCTTTGGCATGTGAGTGATAGAAACATGTCTTTCCCTAAAAAACCAGGCGGTAAAGGTGCCGAGGTGTTGAAGAGCCTGCCGCGGATCACTTTAGCCAACATGCGGCCTGAACCGGGAGCCAGGCACTTGGTAAGTTTTACTGCGCCGTCTTATTAAAGCGAACTGCAGCAGCACACTTTAACTAAGGTAGCTAGCTTAGCTGCCAAAGGAGACGAATGCTAACCTCCTGTTAGTTGTTTTCGTCGGACGATTAGCTACCAAGCAAGAAAAATTAGTTCTCTAATGTCCGTCTGTTTTGCAGGAGAAACGGCGAGGCAGAGGTCAGCATGGTGGCAACAGAAGCGGGCGAGGACATAAAGGAGAGCGGCAGAGGGGGACCCGGCCTCGGCTGGGCTTCGAGGGGGGTCAGACTCCCTTTTATCTGGCTATTCCAAAATATGGATTCAATGAAGGCCACAGGTAAAAACTGGTCACACTGTAATCCAGTTTGAAATCCAATCAGTGAAGGTGTCTCAGGGTATAGTATAGTGTAGTTGTTGTTGCTTAAACAAACTGGATTTTGGGTTGTCATGTTGATGTGCTTGCAAAAGATTCTATTCAAATCGAAGTATATTTTAAAGGCTTGATATTGTAACATATCAATGCATTTCTGATGTTTGGTAGCAACCATAAAGTCCTGTGAATATGTTATTGCACTGGGAGAGCCATCTGTCTGCACAACTGTAGATAGACCCTGCATCAGGTTCACTGTTGCTTTCTATTGAGTGGGCACAGCTGTAGATAACAGTACGTGTGCAGTGTCATTTATAAAGAAGTTAGATACTGTAATAATACTGTAATTGAAAAGATGACTAAATCTGACCACCTCATCCAGGCAACATTATTTCTGCTTTGTGTTCCTCTTCAGTCGACGTCCACAGTACCAGCCTATGTCACTGAAACGACTGCAGTACCTGATCGATATGGGACGAGTGGACCCAACCCAGCCCATAGACCTGACCCAGCTTGTCAACGCCAGAGGAGTGACAATCCAGCCTCTGAAGAGGGACTATGGAGTCCAGCTGGTAGATGAGGTAAAATCACTGCATGTTCAGGATTGTTGCCAGTTAACCCATGTGTTGAGAGTTGGAATGAAAATTAAAAAGCTGATATCTCATCTCCAGTGGTAGCCTGATGTGTGTGAATATATAGGGTCAGAAGAAGACACACAATTTAAAAGACCTGCTTGTTTTTGGTAAAGTTGAATAAATATTGATGATTTTTTTTTAGCAAGCTCACAAAGAATGGATGATGAAAGTTTCTATTGAAAATACGGGGCAGGTAGTTATTTCTGCAGTTTATGTTTAGCATCTGCTACAAAAACCTTTGTTCACACAGATGAATACAATCAAATATTACAAAGTTTTCATGAGTAAAATTAAATACTTTATACACATTTAATATTGATAACATAAAGATTCTGTGAGGTAAGAAATAACAACTGTATTTATGTTTGTGTGATAGTTTTACTTTAATTCAACGTGTAAACATTACTGTTTCTTCAAATTACAGTTGAAGCTCATTTCAGTAGAAGGTGCAAAATATAACTTTTTTTTTTTTTTTCAATAACTGAATAATGACATTCAAGATCCAGAACAAAGGGAAACTCTGTGGCTCTTGGATCATGTCGTACCAGCAGGTGGCACCACAGCGTTGTCACTCTGACTGACACAGATCAAGATGCTGCTGTTGACCCTGTTATTCACTCACTTCTGACAGAAGTTCGTGTGTTTGTTTTGTTCCAGGGTGCCGACATTTTTGTAGCCAAAATCAACATTGAGGTTCAGAGGGCGTCTGAAGGAGCCATAGCTGCTATTGAAAAGAACGGAGGCGTCATCACCACCGGTTTCTACGATCCTATAAGTCTTGGTAATGACCAGTTTCACACACTTGCACACCTCATAGGATTTTAATGTTGTGTGTTCAAAATCGTAAAAACATATTATGTTTATCTTCCTCAGGGATTCTCATAAAGCCCGTCCCCTTCTTCATGCAAGGGAAGCCAATCCCAAAACGAATGTTGCCCGGCGAGGACATGGTCCCGTATTACACAGATGCTGAAAACCGAGGTTACTTGGCAGACCCGGAAAAAATCCAGCAGGCCCGCCTCGCCCTGGCACAGAAGTATGGTTATATTTTGCCAGACATTTCAAAGGATGAACTGTATCACATGCTGGCCATGAGGAAGGATGTTCGACAGATCTTCTTTGGCCTCTCTCCAGGCTGGGTTGTTAACATGCCAGAGAAGAAGATTCTGAAACCAACCGATGAGAAACTGCTGAAATATTACAGTTCATAGGTGTTAGGAGTATCTCATGTACAGTATCTCACAGTAAAAATCAGGAATATATTGAGTTTTGCTTGTTGAGTATGTCTCATTTTATATGGAAAAACAGCATTCTGTCGATTGTCATTAAACTGTGGTTTGAAAACCAAGTAATTGTTGTTTAAGGGAAACTTATTTTGTAACTGTGAATTTAATACGGTTATTTTATGATGTGTTTTATACCACATTCATGACTCACGTCTGATGGCCTCGTGTCCAGGCACAACTGGCCCGTGCTGCATGATGGAAGGAACGTGAACTGTAACAGGTGAGGGGGAAATAAGGAAAATAAGATAACTCAAAGAATGAAAACAGGAAACAGATGCCTGGTGATGTGTTTTACTTGTGAAATGGTTTGCCTAGGCCCTAGAAGGGGAGTTTGAAATTAGTCATAGGCAGCTGTATCCTGGGGTGGACGTTCAAAAGATCCCTCGCCCCCTCCTCTCCGAGTACAATCACAGGCAAACATACGTACGCCCGGTTATCCTTCAGAGACATTAAAATCCCACGAAGACACGTTTACGCTTTTATATCTAATAAAATCATCAGGATTTGCACTCCTCTGGATGTGATGTCGCTCTTCTAAGGACCCAACTTTTTACTCCTGAGACTTTGATGTGATGTAAAATCTCTTGAAATCTTAAGATCTATGTGATTTTACTGATAACTTACACCCGGCCCGTACCAGAATATAGTCTCGTAAGTCTTGCCTAGTTAGCAGTTCTCCTGTATTTGAACTCTCCATTACGCTCATGTTTATTTTTTGTAGTCTAAATGGCACACTCGCTATAAATAACTTGGTATTTTACGCAGATATTGTCTTGAGGGACCCTGCCATAGAATTTGTGTTCGTAAAAAAACACTTTATCAAAGGAAGCATATGTTTGAGTGTGTGTGCAAGACCACGAGCATTGTGTTTCTATAAAATCCCCTCTACTGTATTTGAAGGCAGGTCTCAATTATGCAACAAGAATAAAAATAAAAGAAAATCTGACGCTCCAAAGTAGAAATAAATTTATTTATTACATACGTTTCTGAATTTAAACAAAAAGCGTTCCTTACAGATTTAGTAAATGTCATAATTTGTTCCCCCTCAAAGGTCAAAGGTCTCGCTTTGATGACTTTGCTTGTGGTTCCCTGAGTGTTTTCCTGAATCTCAAGTATCCAATAAGCGACACAAGTAGTGGATACATACACAGCCGGCCCTGCCAGGAAAACCAGCCCAAATCCTTACAGCATAATACTTTAAATAAATCACGCCACAGGAAAGAAACAGCACAATCATTGTTTATGGCAGAACTGCAGCGCTTATCTTCAAAGCAGCAGATCCTTTTGAATTTGTATCAAGTCTCAGACGAGCAGCAGCAGCAGAGAGAAAAGGAGCGAGCTGAGAGTTTCTGCAGAGGACATCAAACCTGTGGATGTGGCTGCTGCAGGAATCAAGGATCTCCCCGTCAAATCACTTTGGCTAAAACGATTTGTTAGCTGCTTTCTGCCCCAAATAATCTAATGTCTGAGTCTGACCAGTTCACACTGTTTAATTAAACATGCAGGCATTGTTGCTGAAGCTGGAGATTGTTTTTTGTTATCTGCCACCTTGAATGAGCCGTTTGGGACAGACACAGATATCATTGGTGTCTCACAAGTCTCAGCCACGTTCCAGTTAATAATTAAGGTTAATTACAGCTGAATGCTCTCTCTCTCTGTCTGTCTGACGAGGGCAGACGAGGGAGATCTGGGATCAGGACCAGACTTATGTATTGAATCATGAGGAAGTTTAAAACGGCAGAGATATTATAAATGGTCTGCTGAGGGAGTCGAGTATCTAAAGTTAAAAAACATACACTTCTGCAGATAAGACTCTTATCAGTGTAGAATACAGGTCCTCATTTACAAAGAGTACTACTGGTTCTGCAGCATGAGTAGAGCTGGGCCTCATTAGCCAGTCTGCATGGTAGACAAATGAAATGAAATTAGAAAGCAGCTTCATTACAGTTCAAGGAGGAAAACTGAAGATCTGAGCTGAACTGAAACAGAACTAAATCTTTTTAAATGATGCAAGACTAAAACTAATGGTTATTTTCAGTACTGTTTATTTATTAATTGTACTATTAATCAGTTGTTTAGTGCAATAAATAAATAAAAAAAGATACCATATTTCTGAATCTACTTGACTTGATTCCTTAGGTCACTCCCTCTGTTACATTTTACTGTACTTTTTAATTAATTAATGTATTTTGATCTTCAGGTGATGCATTTTCATTGACTATCAGTGTTTGTGCCACACTTTATACTGCTTGTTTGAACTTTTTATTCAGTAAAAATAAAGTTATAAGTGCCAACATTCAGATAATTATCTTTGCGACATAAAAAAAGACCACAATTGCTTATTTCTGTCTTACAAGTGAGTGAAAACCAGTGTAAATGTGTCTCTGCTCTTTGGGTTGTTGCTGTGCTGCAGCCTGGACAGTGAACGACCCGGGATCATGAGTCTGAGCTGTGTTTGAAGTCTGGCTGAAGTCGGCCTGTTATCTCCGCTCAGAGGTGGGGGCATCATTGTGTTCTGTTAATGAGGCCACATTAAGCCTGTCTACACCAGGGGGCATGTAATCCTCTCAGCTGGGCCTGACGTAGGGCCGGGCAGGGCGCTGTTTACACGGGGAGTGTGGAGGCTCGCACCCAGGGCCCCGCAGGCCTCAGTCTGCTGTCGACTCTGCTCAAACACGTGATTAAGAGGTGGAGGGGGGGCAAAGACCACTGCATAGAATGGTGTCTGAGACTTGACAGACTGTATCTTGGTGCTGACCTGCTGTGCCCATACAATACCACACAATGCAATAAAGTCCCTCGCTGCGAAGATCATAGTCACCTGAGACAACAGTATGATATCCTCTTCGCACCTTCCAAGCTATGAAACAATGCAGCTCTCTATGAATGAGCCACTGTAAGGAAAAGCAGAGGGATGGCACTGAGGCCGAGCTGGAATACAGTGCTTCATTATCAGAGGTCAAGACAACAGGCCTCCTGCTTCCCACTGCTGTTTCCACCATGTTTTTCCTCTCCTGAAGAGAGTGGGACCCTGTTTACACTTGTTTTTAAAATGAGTCTTGGCAAGTGGACAGCTGCATCTTTTCTTATTTGCGTCCGTTTTGGGGATGCATCAGGAGACATCAGCGTTTACACAGCAAAATATATGTGGTCACATGAGTCCCAGACCACCTCCACATGTGGTATGAGTGATCAGTGCATCCTGGAAGTTGTTTAAACTTGTTTTTAGCGCTGTCCACTTGTGATCCGATCACCCGAGACGCATCTTAAAGCCAAGTGTGAACAGGGTTTGTCTTCAAACTCAAATCCTGCAAGTATCCAGAGAAGCAGATACAAAAGCAGCTCTTGTGGCATCTTCACCAACAGAAAAACCAACGTACACTTTGGTAGATGCTCCAAATCCAGACAAAAATCCAGCTCTGACTCCAAGATCCTTGTATAAAATCCTACTGAGCTGTCCCCGTCCTGCAGGTCCTGGGCGCACAGCTCCACCTGTGCCCGCCTGATCATCACTGATCCACAGTGAAGCAGGAGAGGAGTGTCCCATATATGAGTTCTGTCCAATACAATGGCACATTGTGATCAGAAAACCACAGAGAACAATCCCTATTCACAACAGGCACAGTGCCCATTCAGCTGCACTCAGGCTTGTTTGGCTATGAGACAATGCACTGATACCTGCTGTCCCCTCACAGATTAGGATGCATCAATGAAAAGGACACAAAAAAGGACAATTTGCACGTTTTCAAGCTGCATATTGGATTTTTGTCGGTGGTAAATTAAGACGCGTAAAAAGTTTCAGTGTTTAAACTTCCGCACACACATAAAACACGCTGTCTAACCCTCAACCCCGTCCACGCAGAGGGTCAGCCGAAACCACCGTTATTGTATTCACGCTGCGTCGTTCAAGCTAATTGATTAAATCCATTAAGTGTTTTCTCTGCGCTTTGGAGCGTGCGTCCCGTTTAACACCGCGGATGTGGATTCAGCCTCTAATTCTGACAAGCTGTGAACCAACAACAACTACTAACGAACCACAGACACCCACTGTTTATTGGATGAATCACTCTGCTTGAAATATTCCCCACATCCTCTCTCTTTAAAAAAATAAATCCTGATACTTCTAATAAAACTAATCTCTCACCCCCTCGTGACAGAGCATCCGTGTCTAATGATACTGGAGGTTTACTTGACAAAGGTGAACGAAGTTTAAAGAAGAGGCTTTAATCAGCAGCCAATGGCACAGTATTGATCTTTTCATTAAGATATCAAACTCTGTCAGACTCATTAACTTGCTGTGCTGGGTTAAGTCCAACACCAAAGCAATATTTTAAATCTTTTAACCCTTAGTGTTCACATTTTATGGCTTCACAGGATGTGCAGGGCCAGGATTTCCTTTATGATAATTAGACCAAGTTATTAGAGTGTATTAATAGCTCATCTGGCGCTGATAAATGGATTATAATGAGTAATTTATGTTTCAGAAAGCAGTGAGGGAGTTTTTTTTAGCTTTTACACAATCAGTCTGTGGATAATATCATGTCGTGTTTATGAAAATATACCGACCAATAGGATTTTTACAGTTTCAAGATTCCTTCAAAATCTTAATCTGACCCACACTGATGGATCTAACAATCAGTTTTCATTTTCAAATATCAGGCTGAAAAAAAATATATACATTTTTCTTTACTATTGTCATATTTGACATGTATATTCTGCTAAAACTCACTTCTCCCTCCTTAACCTTCTCTCTTCAGTGTTATTTACAACTGAAAGAAGCTGCGTCAATGACTGGTCTGCAGCAGGTGCAGCTCTCCCTGCAGCTCCGTGTATTGCTGCTGTCTGCATAATCACATCTATTGTTGTGTGTGATGCTCGTCGTCGGTGCCAAAGACAGATATTCATTGAAACCATACGGGAGCAGCAAGCAGATGTAAGTATTATTAAGGTGGGATCACACGTCATCAGAGTTTCTGTGTTGGTCAGGGATGGAGGATACACAACATCTCACATCACTGTTATTACTGTAATGTTCCTATCACGAGGCTGTGGATGTACCGTAATGTACATATTGTGTTATTTGCTTTATGTCATTAAAATAAATCCACAACTTCTAATAAAATGTCTTGTTAAATTGTTTCTTTTTCCCTCTTTCTGTTTCTATGTGTGTGTATGGAGTCAAGAGGGACTGCAGCCATATATGTGTAGCTTTTTATTATTCTTGTTCACAATTCAACAAATGCCAAGAAATTTAATATTTTTATAGCAAAAAAAAAGTTGACACAGTGCTTCTCAAACAAAAAAGACAGAATGTAACCAGCATAAGCTAAAACAAAATAAATTATAGGCTAAATAAAAGGTCTGAGGATTGAATAAATTACTAAAAATAAATTACAAAAATGCAACAATTGATAGGTAATAATAACAGTTAACTTTATTTATTTTTTACTTTAACAGACACGTTTACAAACTGATTCTCAGATAAAGAAAATACACGATTCAATGAATAAAAACACTGAAAAGTAGGAATTAGAAAATTAATACAAATGCATTGCAAACAGATAAACCCAATGAGAAGACATTTAGTTAGAAATAAAAAATAGAACAGGATACTGGTAGCTGTGATCTAACTCCCTTTTAAGTGAATTATTACGGAGAAAATGATCAAATAAATGCTCCAGATATTTATACTCAGATGAAATTGTTGAATAAAGCTCCAGCTGCAGTTTCTATGAGTCTGAATCTCAGCTGATTTCTTTCTCTTCAGCTGGTTTCCTTTTGGGAAGTCACTCTGTCTAGTTTTTCTCTCTCATCTTTTCATTTAAACTGATAAATTTAATAACATTATTCTTTCTGCTGTGGAAGTGAGCTCATCACGCGCCATTGTACAGGCCTATCAGGTGTTTTTTTGTGTGCGTTTGGTAAATATTTACGCGCGGTAATCGCGTAATAAACGCGCCTTGATCATGTTTGTTTCAGTCTTGTAAAATGTACTTTGATAAAGACAGTGGATGGCCGATAAGAGCTGAGAGCCTCAATGTAATTAGTAACCAGCCTGACGTGATGAAAACTTTGATGTTCACCCATCAGTTCCTCCTTCCTGACTCTCAGGTCGTATTGATCCCACATCTCTCCAACGGGTAAATGTGTAATTTGGTTTTTCTAATGAGGCTTTAATAAGTGAATCAAGGAAAAATGAACAATTACAGCAAAGGGGACTCATAAAAACACAACGATAATAGGGGAATATTATTTCACCACATGCGTAAAAGTGGTTTATTTGGGTTTATTGAGCTTCATGCAGAGGGTGAGATTGTGCTTTCATAAGGCTCAGTGAGTGTGAGGTTTCTTACAGACTCAAAACTCCCATCTGAAGTTTCGTGGGATGGTTGATTGGGGCGTCAGATGCGCCTATCACCGACCTGAGAAAACACCTTGGATTCACACCTTAAATCCACTCCTCCCTGCTCTCCTATTGGTGGAGCTGCCTGATAAATCTCGGGAGGATGACAGCGGCACATCTGAGCAAGCAGATCTGAACACAGCATCACCACCACCACCACCACCGCCGCCATGCTGTTCAGCCACGACCCCGCAGCTCTCCAGCTCTGCGCAAACAACAGCGTGATGTTCAAGAGCGAGGACTCGGGCTCCGCAGACGGAGAGCAGATGACCGAGGTGCGCTCCCCGAGTTCAGGGCCCTCCAGCCCGGTGTCCGTGAACTCGGACTCCAGCTGCAACAGCCCCGAAAACAAGTCCACGCACTCCACGCAGCAGCGAGTCAGGAGGCCGCTGAACGCCTTCATCATTTGGACCAAAGAGGAGCGCAGGCGGCTGGCGCAGCTCAACCCAGAGCTGGAGAACACGGACCTGAGCAAAATACTAGGTGAGAAATCACTGAGCTGTAGCTGGAGCTGCTCTTAACAAAATATTCAATTTCTTTGCTCTCCAACATGAGTTCAGCAGCACAAAATAGTGCAACATGTCTAGTTTTATTGCTGTTAAAGGTCAGTTTAACTAAACCAATCAATATTAAGTTTATTAATAATAACTTGTGTGTTTCTGTAGGGAAAACCTGGAAGGCCATGTCCCTGGCTGAGAAGCGTCCATACATGCAGGAGGCCGAGCGTCTGAGGGTCCAACACACCATCGACTACCCCAACTACAAGTACAGGCCCCGCAGGAGAAAGCAGCTGAAGAAGAGCTCCAAGCAGCACACTCCTGCAGAAGCATCCCTGCCCTCGCTCTCCGGCTCCGTGCCCTACAACCTGGCCTGTCTGCTCCAGAACCAGCAGCAGAACTTTCCCAACACTTACCCAAACTCGCACATCAGCAACCCTGCACACAGCAGCTACACAAACACTCCTGCCTTTCCAAACCCAGCGGACACTTTCCCAAACCATCCTGCCGTGTACTCAAACCCTCCTGTGTACCCCGCAGAGCCTCAGGTGTATTTTGGCTCCCAGTCCGGGCACATGCAGCCTGGTTTGTCCAGCTCTGCAGGTCCCCTCCTGGAGCAGAGGGAGCGCAGGGTCCACGGGGGCCTGCAGTGCCCAGCCGGGCCCTCT
>OOFC01000646.1:193-11783 GCA_900323345.1 Pseudochromis fuscus
GTTCCTTTCAAAATAAAATGTCTTTCAGACTCTAATAATCAATGCAACGGAAGTTATATTTTTATTTATTCTTTCTGTGCGGCCCGGTAACAACTGCCCCACCCACCGGTACCGGTCCCTGGCCCAGTGGTTGGGGACCACTGCATTAAAAGACCCTGAAAGGAGCAAGTCTCCATAATGAACCTTTATTTTGTATAGTAAAGTACACTTCTCTTCAGTGACCTTTTAAATTTGAGCCTCGCGACATTGCTGTTTTGGAGACAAAAGTGATCATATTTGGACATAAAGGGAGGAGGGAGAGGCAGGTCTGACCCTTGAATCTGAGGACTGCCCAAAGTCTATGAGAGTGAGATGAAAATGAATGAGCCTCCGAACCACCTGTAAATCATTGGATACCTGTCAATCAAACTAACCACACCCCTAAATCTTCCTCTTTTCCTTCCTCTTCCTCTTTTTGAATCAGCATGACTTGTGAAAAAAACTTAGACTTAGTTTTCCATGATTGAAAATAATTAGTCAATTGGAGCAAGAGTTTTTGGCGCCAGCATCTAGTGGCCATCGGTGGTATCGTCCTTTTTTTGTTGCACTTTATTTTTGAGACCTGGTGTCTTTGTTCATTTGTTTACACAGTCTATAAGCTGTAGCCAAAAATTATGCAATACGATTGGTTAGAGAACCAAAACAATGAGTTAAATGGCGCTATAAAAGTCAAGCAGAGGGAAAACGTGCAACAGAACCTTTGTTTGAATCTCAGCACCAGATTTTTACGATCCACATTTTACCACCTACCTTCCAAAAACTATCTCAAGATTGTCTTCGAGTAAGTACAAGTACACAATGGTCAAACTAAAGACTGTGGACTATAGTGCAATTAATCACATGTAAGGTAAAAATCCCAAAGCTAAACTTCTAACATCCATCAGTTGAAACGTGTCCTTTATCCGCACAGCAGCGGTTAACCTTTATTCTTCAACCTTAATATTTCTCAGGTCACACTCACCTTTTCATGTTGTGTGTGTTTGAGGAAAAAAGAGGTTGTTAGACTCATTAAAAGCTTACCTGAAGGTGGGTGAGAGAGGCCGGATGGTGGCTGCCTTCAGGAGCTCGCGGCCGTTTGCACGCGAGCACTTCACAACAGTGCAACGCTCCCACTGAGCCCCCTCCCACCAAACCTTCCCACTCCTTATTTTCTCACAGCTGACAGGATTTTGTTTATCTGTCAAACCTGTGCATGTTCAGGACCAGTGCGCTGCAGCTCGCATGCTCGATCAAATTTACCGTACGCAGTCACAGGTAGCGGAAAAAATAGCATGATCTCATGCATTAACCTGCCGCTTCATTTATCATAATCCTACATGGATTTTATTCATCTCATTCCCCGGCTCATAAATCATCGCTGCACTTGACAACATAAACATGGAGAAAGAAACGTAGTGTTGCCATTGTGGATTATCTCATTATTGGCAAAAAGGACCAAGGTCGCTTCCCCCCACCGTGTGATTGGTTGTTGTAAATGGCCTCCCGGGGCACTCTGGGGAAATGGGCTATTAGGAGGCTCTTCCTACACAGATACCATGTTTAAATGTGTGCAAAGCAGAGCAAATAAAAATCAATGCTGTGATTTCCATTTGTAATTAGTTCATAAGCAAGACAGTTCTGTAGCATAGGCACAAAAGGACCTGGCTTCAGATTTACTCACAGTGAGCATGCTAAATGCTCCATGCTGCAGCAGCCACTTGCTGAGGCCTGATTGGTCACTTCTTGTTTCAGGACTCTGCTGGAGCAGCTCCACACAAACATTTGTACCTGCAACCTGACACAGTCTGCATGGTTATAGTGAGAATAACACTAAATAGATCGGTCCAATGTACAACAACAGTGCTTTAGTGCAATGTCAGTTGAAAGAAAACCTGAGCTCTGAACGTGAAACAGCTGATGGAGGTTGTTAGATGGGCTTACATGGATTAAAAACATATTTGATGTTGTAACAACTCATTTCTCGCCTGAAACAATCTTCAAACTGCTTTCTGTGAAACCACAACAGCAGAAATGTGACCATTACTTCATCAATTTTCTGCTCCTTTGTCTGATGTCTGGCTACACAAAGGTTACTATTCTCTGCAGTGGAAACACAACCAAGGCGAGTGGAGTTGAATGAAGTAGCTACATGAAGTGACTGTACAGAAAAGAATTAGATGTGTTTTCACAAATAAAACTAATGTGCTGACAACAGCTATGCTAAATAAAAATGATAAGATGCTGTAATAATAAATAATAATAATGCATTTTATTTGTAATGCACTTTACATTTGAAAGCAAATCTCAAAGTGCTACAAGATATATAAAACAATAAAACATGATAAAAACAAGACAGTATACGCACTAAAAAAAATTTTTTAAAAAAAAGGGAAAAAAAAGATAAAAATCTAGCAGTCAGAGTATGCGAGTTTGAAGATAACACTGCATCGTCATTTATGTGTCGGCTGAAGTACGTGCAAGGTGATTGTAATGAGCAAAGGTCAAAAGGTCAACACAGATAAATCATTATTAACTTCAATTGTTCTTGAACAGCCTACATGTCAGATCACACCTTCTCTTACATAAAGACAGAAAAATGTGTTTTTCTTCTGTATTACATTTCAAGCAATTTATGCCATTTAATCTGCAAACACATCTGTTAATCAAGGCTCAGATACAGCATCACTACAGAGACACAGAGATCCATGAACCACCCTGTATTCTGTGAATCCAAACTAAAAACACTCACTCAGGCATTGTGTCAGCCGCCTTGCAATTACAATGTGACCAACCAGCAGATTGTTTACCAGTGATACCAGCAGGTGGTTTATAGAGGACCATCTCATTGGAACAACCAAGGTTAGTTTTTAGTTTTGCCCAAAAATCCTAACATGTCAGGAGACTCTCTGGCAGTGGTGAACTATGTGGTGTCTGCTGGCATCGGGATTTAACCTTGTCCCTGAACACCAGCTACATGTCACCTGTCACACTGCTGTCCAACCCAGCAGAGGTGAGGTGGCAGTGGATAGGTCATATTTTTTAAACTATTAAAAGTTGTTAGAAACTAAAAGGTTCTGATAATCCCAGAACCATGGACTGTAAATAAAATGAGGTTTTAAAATGCAGCCTATGTGGAAGTTGCAATACACCCATCAGCCACTGGAGGCAGGCTCCAAAAAACTCATAATTTTCAACCATTAAACACCTTCAAGTGTCATTAATGAAGGTTAATTCATAATAATTTTAATATATTTTATGGCACAACCCTATTAAACAATTCAACGCTGTTTCATTAATAGTGTGAAAAACAGCCTGGAACCAACAGCAATCTGTGTTGAGATGATCTCTTATGTTTTTACTCTTATAAAATACACAAATTTCAGAAATTCTTTTAAAAAAACGACAAACAAACGTCATAACTTTATCTTTCCGATTGTTTTTAAAATAAATGTTGCTAACGATGTCTGTGATGGACGTTCTGTTCATCATCAATCAAGAGGACAGAAGAGAAACAATAAAATATAAAAAGTAAGTTAAACAAAAACACACTTTGTATAATCTACTCAGCATAATTTACAATTTTAATTTTTTAGAGGTTCATATTATTTACAGATGATTTAAAAGATTGAACTATTTACAATGCAGTCCAGCTGCTTCTTTGTTAGTTCATGGATTTCTTTGGGGGTTGTTAAGGTTGTGGTTCCCCATAAATATCTACATTATATACAAGAGGATTGGCTTCAACTCCATACAATACGTGGACGTGAATGAGGCCGTCCTCACTGACTGATGATGTGAATGTGGGACGGCCCAGTCTCTCCCCCAGTTTCTGTTTCAGACGACGTCCAAGATCTAAAGTGTACAGATGGGATGGATGTGATGATGACCTGATAGGTCAAGTGTGGACTCACATATACCTCAGCATATCATCTGCCACTTCATGTTAGAGCAGCTGGTACTCTTCCACTGAGCCGTTGTGTATTGTCAGTAAAGAGTCAGGGTCGACATCAGCACGGCTCTGCTGGCTGCTGGAGGTCTGAGGACTAGGAGGCACATTTAAGACCATATGCAGGTCATCAGGTGAGATTGTGGACTGAGGCCTCGGGGCCAAAGTTGCTTCTTCCAGAGCGTCACCAGAAACTTTGGAAGGAGGGGATACAGAGCGCTGCTTCCTCTTCTGAGGACGTCTGCAAGGGGGAGCAGACTTCTTGTGCCCCGAGCGCAAATCCAGCACCTGGACAAGGTTGACAGCACATGAGAGGATGTGAGACTCTGAAACATTTATTACTCACCAACAGAAGATTTTACAACCTCAGGTTACAGGAAGATTTTCAATCCAAGCACAACAAGAATGAACTGACACTGTGTTCCACAGAGAAATCTTAAACAGTCACTGACCGAACTGTTTGACTTTACTGTTGATGGTTTTAGTCCAAATGTCTGAGCTGGTGGTTCCTGCAGCATGGATGCTGGTTGGAGGAGTGAGGCTTGGAGGTACCAACATCCTGGCAAGTGAGGACTCTCCTCCAGCTCCAGTAGTTATGGTCATGCAGGTGGATGGGAACATCACACAGCTATAATGAAGCCTTATGAGTACAATAAACAAAACAACTGGTGTTAAAAATAATGTGGATTTCATGACACCTTTTTTCCTGCAAAACAAAGTACTTTCACTTAAACTGATTAGGTTCATGCCTTTACATAAAAATGTAATTCATTTCTTTAAATCATAATTTTACCACTAATTTATGAAAACACAATGTCACACGTGCCAGCAATTACATACTTTAAGTTGATTTTGTTTGTGCACATTGAATAATGAGGATAGACTTTCATTGTTTCTTTCATAAAAGAAATTACTTTTTATAAGAACACGCTCATGTCCACATCCTAAGACTGGACTTTACAAATTCCTGCAACTAATGTCTAATTAAATTACTTGAAACATAAGTTTTTCCCATTTAATTTACAAACATATAAGGTCACATATGTGTATGGTATTAATTGAATGTTTGAAGTTTACAGTGTTTGTGTGAACCTGTTGTGCACATGATGCCGAGTTTGTCCCATTCACTGCATCATTACAGTAAACTAATGACCTGTTACTTTATAACTGACATGTGTATCAGCCTGAACAGCCTCCTGTTTTCCCTCCAGTTCACCTGTTTCCACCTCAATCTATTTTCTGGACGTGTTGACAGTGCATCAGTGAACTTTGAGGCTTTGGAAAATCTCAACAGTAAAATACACAGAAAACAAAGTGTTCAAATCTCACATTTTCCATGATGGAAGTTCACTCCGTTGCTTTCTTCATTTTCCGGAACATTTGAGTTGTCAGGATGTAAGAAAGTGTCAGCAGACAGGTGACTTTAAAGCATTATTACACTCGAGGGCGCGCTTGACCGCCATTACTGTCACGACAGTGATCCAGGAGCAAGGCGCTTGTGCTGCTGAAGTGACGATAATGATGGGCAAGCGCGCCCTTGAGTGTAATAATGCTACTACACAACTATTACCAACAAAATAAAAATGTATAATCAAAATATATTCATACTGTGGCCATCTCTCAAAATATAAACGTTTTTTGCTAGTATTATCTCCGTTTCAGTGGTAATACAGGAGATCTGACGTTAAGTAGTCCCTATCAGCCCGCCAAATTGGGCTTGTTTTCCAGACATCCTAATTTCCCCAAACTGAATAAATACCGCACATAGCAACACAAAACTGTTTTGCTAGCTCAATCATGTTGTAACTGGAATATCCGCTGAAAAAAACATCATGGACTGATAGTTACACTTCTGCTGGCGTCTCTGACATTTTTAAGCTAACAGGTGCTGTGCTAGCAGATCGGCTAACGGATGCGCAACGAACTTTCATTAACAGTTTTATTTAAATAAAGGCACTTTACAGTGTCGGCACCATACCAAAAATCTATCTTTTAATAAACTCACCCGCAGATGTTTCATTTCAGCTGGGGCCGATCCATAGACGGTAGAGTGGATGGGGCGATCATTATATAACCTATTGGGGATAAGGTAGGCGGAGTAATATTTTCAGTGATGAGGCTTTCTTCATTTGAGCGTGGCTTGCTCGTTTGAGAACGGTCTTTGACCAATCAGATTGCTTGGTCGGATCTACATGTTATATTTATTTTCTTAATCTAAATACAGCTTGTTTTTTGACTGAAAATGACTAACTATAAATTCTTTATCAATAAGGGTTAGTCCACAAATATTAGGAAACAAATTTGATTTTCTGAATCTCAGTTTTCAAGATTTTCATGTTATTTTCTTGGGACTTGTCTTATCATAACATTTCTTCCTTCAATTAAAACAACTGAAGTAAATCATCAGCAATTTATTTCTCAGCTTAAAGCAAAGTAGTCCGACCACATTTGAAGGAAAATGTGGTTGTAACTGCTACTATACTCAGTGGTGTGCTGCAAAAATCGTTCAAGTGAGAATAATAAAGTCCTTTTATTGCTGAAATTTTGAACACATAGAAACACTGATGATAACCACATTTGGGTGAAGAAAGTCCAAAATAGCCAAGTTTGTGTCTTGTGTGATATTGAATGTAATGCTGAAGCTTTTTTCTCGGACAGTTTTTTTATTACTATTATTATTATCTATTTTAAGGATTGTGAACGCCACAACTGAAATTCATCTCTGCCACTCTGGGTTGAAAGAAAATTATACCCTCAAATATGTGCTCACCCAAACCATCTGCATTGATGAATACCACTGGAAGTAAGCATAAAAAAGTGAACTGAGAAGACAAGTGATACTGCGATGCTATGCGACTTTTACTAAAAACAGTAATAAAAAAAGTCACCTAACTGACCAAATAATGTTCATGTCATAGATGGACAGCAACATTTATCTACTACAGGTCAAACCAGATCAAGTAAGGTCAGCAAAACACCTAAGAGTGTTGCTTGATCTTATTGTTTCCATGGCAATACACTGTTCTAAACAGAGATTTATATTTATTTTCTTTTCTCATAGACTTTTATTTCATCTTTTTTGACGTATTTTGTTATATTGTGAATTTATTTATTATCACTTTAATCTTTTTTATGGTTATTTTTATTCTTAAAAGAGTCCCACATAGCCAGTTTTTTTTAACATGATCCCACTTGTATAACCAGTGTGACACTAAATATCTTGAATCTTGAAGCTATATCCTTATTTTTTTTCAGCTCCGACGCTCACATCTAAAGTTTCACATGCAAACAGACAGGATGTCAGTTTGTGTTATTTCATTAGCCCATCGTTAGAAAATTGACGAGCTCATTGCCTCCTTAAAATAAAAAAAACCCCTGACAGATCTCCTCCCTCAGCCTCTGCCATTCCCCACAGACCGTACACATCCACTTCCTGTAATGACTATGTAAATATTCCTGCAGTGTTGCTCTGTGTATGATCCATGCAGCTTTGATCTGAAGCTGCTGGAAGAGGAGAAAATACTGATACATACATCCTGTCACTGCTATTTTCTTGTCTCTGTAATTTTTCTTTCCAACGGATGGCAGATTGATTCCTACTTTGCCATCCATCTGTAATTACACACAGTGACCCACGCAGGGGACAAACAGGCCGATGGAGTTTAATTACCACCAGGCACACAGACAAGGACGCGGCATTTCATCACTGCTTGACGTCTAAATCACCTCAGTGACTCTTCACATCCTCCACCATAAGTTTTCATGTCGGCTCGCTGGTGTTCTTTCACACTGAGATCATTTGGATTATCATCTGGCTCCATCTGTCCTGGGGGGGGCTTTATGCAGTGCCTATTACAGACCTTTCACCTGTTGTCCGATGGAGTCGCACAAAAGCGTCTGCAGCCACTGAAACTTGTTCACAGGGCGTAGAAACAAGGTCATGGCTACTGAGGAATATCATGTGTCACTGGTGGACAGAGAGAGGAGGTCAGGACAACTGTTAGTTAATGGCAGACTTACATGCAGTAGCTTAAAACAACAACAACAAATGTCAGGAGCTGAGAGTCTCATTTACAACCTATTGATTCAAGGATTTGACACATTTCTGAAACGATTTAGTCGTCAATTATTCAGGATTGTCAGAAGCCGTTTAAACTAGCTTAGCATATAAATGGAGGCAGAGGAAACACTTACTTAGCCTGTCTGCAAAAATACAAGTACCAACACCCCTGAAGCTCTTTAATTAACATGTTATATCTCATTTGTTTAAGCTGTGCACAGCCATAAATGTGTAGATAACATTTTCAAAATACAGTCTGGAAGATAGATGAGGACATGAACTAACAATTTATGGGAATATTACATAATAAACAGAGCATACAAGTAAGATATTCATCTCTGAAAGTCAGAATTCCTCCATTGTGGATGATTTCATGGAGACCATGTGAGATGTGACATCAGAGCATTTCAACCAATCAGAAAATTGGGAGGATTTTACTGTTTTTATTGTTCTCACCCAACAATTTTTGTGTTTTTATACCTACCTATATTACTGGGTTGGTTTGTTTGTTTCACACCAATTTTACAATTTATAACAAAATCATATCTTTGTGGTTTGAAAAGTGGATTGAAGAAGCTATAGTTATAATTTTCCACCCCCTCACGCAACACCACTCACCAAAAAAACAACCCAGCATTTTTTGTGTGTAACACATTTCCCCAAAAATACAAAATATTGAAAACATATCAAATGTATCCACAGGATGACGTCCAAAGAAAGTGTATTCTCTCAAAAACACCCCCCTGCTATAGGTTTCTGTAATATCCATTTTAATTACAACTGAATTCATTAAATTATGCACCAACATTTATTCCACCAGTATTTAGCTTCATTTTAAATTTTTTGAAATAACAATTGATCTTTTGTGTTTGTTACATTCATCATAGGATGGATATCACTCTTTTGTATGAAACTTCATCTAATTTCTTCACAGGGGCAGAAACCTGAGGCTGCACATTACAATGATGTAAAACTCTCACACATATGGAAAATAGATGCTCGGGGGAAGTTTTCTGTGACAGGGATAAACATCCCATCTCAGAGGAGTCATAACATCTGATAACACCCTCACTAAAAATTGTTTTTATGACCTGACAGCCCAAATTAATTGTGATCATTGCGTGCACCATGGGATGAGGATGTTCCACTCCATAAAACCTCATTGTCTGCAGATGAGATAATCAGCAGTGGCAAGTGCATCAGTGAGCAGGTCAGATGTATCACTGCAGCTTTGGTCTCTGAAGGCCAATTTCCTTAATTAGACATCCGTACATTTATCAGCACAAGTGACGCAGGGCCACTGCAACATGGCTGATTAATTGAAATGTATCTTTGTAAGCCATTTTTTGAAGTGGAGGACCGCTGGTGAAGGGCATGAACCAGAGGAGAGAGAGAGCAAAGCAAGAACAACTTGTTTCAGATTGAGAAGAAAAACAGTTGCAGCTCTTTACAAGGCAGGCTGCGGTACACAGGAGAGCCCTTTTCCTTCATTTTATGTGCTGCTGTTTATAACGTGCTAATTAAATTCATCCGGCCCCCAAAAAAGACAGAAAAACACATGCAAGGAATGGATTGATTTTTAAATAAACTGAGGCGGCTTTAACAAGCTTCAGCTTTGAACAAGTTATTTGAAGCTGTCCGTGGCCAGAGCTTTCTAAAGCCCAAGTTCGTCTGGAGTCTGGCAGAAATGTGAAGGCTGCTATTTCACACAAAGCCTGATCAAAGCAGTCCACACAACAGTAGCGCACAGTGCAGGACACTAAATGATGATTTAAACAACACATAAGAAGTGAATGAATGCGCCAAGAAGCAGAGGGTTGAACAGTGGAGGGATTACACATTATTCTCCTGCTTGGTTTGTGCAAAGGCTTCACTTGGTTTTTGATGTTTTGAATTTGACTTTCAAAGAAATGGCTCAACAGTTTGCTGAAAGTTCAGATTAAAAATACTCTCTAAGGTCTGTGCTGTATATTAAACACAGTGCTGGAGCAAAGAGGACTTGAACATGAAGGCTGGGACGAGGGGGAAGCAGCTCGTCTGTCTTTATTTGAACTTCAGTTCTCAGAAATAATCTTTGTCGAAGTAATATCTGTAAATATCACAGGGCCTGCTTCCCCCAACACTTATGCAACAGTTCAGTGAGTCTCAGTTTGACAGTTGACCAATAAAACAAATGCACAATAGTCCAATCCAATCCAACTTTATTTGTAAAGCGCTTTAAAACAACAACAGTGGACTAAAAAATAAATACAGAATAAAATATATAAGAAAATAAATCCATAAATGTGATGTCTATTGAACTTGACCTAATGAGGTTGTATGAGCTTTACAAATCTGAGTCGTTGAATGAAGGAAGTCAAACGAGTTGACTTTGAATTCGTTAAGCTCATGTTTGTGTCAATTAAACAAACTTTTATGTTATGTTGACCTCTCTCAACATCTGTGTAGACGACAATTATAATTGTGCTTCATGGATTAATTCGGATTTGCAATGACATTTTTAATTGCTCAACAGAGGAAGTGATTAACTGTCAAAGTGAGAACACGTTTTTGCTAATTTATCAAAATTAATTACCATATATAACACAAAATTAGCATAATTACTCACCTGTTTTTTCTTTTTTTTTTAAGGACCCACTAAATGACTGGTTAATGGGCGGTGGAGACACTCACAGTCTAAAAAGGTGTTGGGGACATGCAGGTCAGACAGACTATAAATCACTGCAGCAACCAACTCATTGATCTTGTATAATTACCACAGTTAAGCTGTATGTAGAGGTTTGTTGAGGTGTGAACCTAAACTCACTTTCACTTAGACAAAAATGTCCTTGTTGTAAGGTAATCAAACAGGAAACTAGTGTTGTAGTACTTGAAATCGGTCTTGGTCTTGAGACTGGTCTTGAGACCACTTTTTAAGGGTCTCGGTCTCGTCTTCAAATCAAAGACATTTTTACTCGGTCTTGTCTCGGTCTCGGACAGGGTGGACTCGGATTTTTTGATCAAGACCGGTCAAGACCAGGCCAGCACTACTGTGATAAATGAGAACTGCCTTCATGCAGTTTTTGTGACACCCAGAGTGACATGCCCTCCGCTAGCAGACACTAGGAAAATTAGTGTTTGTTGCTGTTGCATTTATGTAAAAGCAAACTTAATTTTAAAAAACAAGATACTGGTCATTTGGTTCTATTTTGTTGGGATTATCCTGTGATATATACAGTCTTGGTCTTGTCTCGGTTCCAACTTGCAAATGTCTTGGTCTTGTCTTGGTCTCGATACTCTCTAGTCTCGATCTAGTCTTGTGGTTGTAGTCAAGACCAAACCAACCGGGACCAAGGCATTATAGAGACTAGAGAGTATCAAGATCAGTCAAGACCAAGACATTTGCAGGTCGAGACCAAGATGCCACCAAGACATTTGGAGGTCAAGACCAAGACAAGACCAAGACATTTGGAAGTCCAGACCAAGACGAGACCAAAACATTTGGAGGTCGAGACCAAGACATTTGCAGGTCGAGACCAAGACAAGACCAAGACTATATCCCTTGTACTCCCCCGGGGGTCTCCTCG
>OOFC01000646.1:11803-25049 GCA_900323345.1 Pseudochromis fuscus
ACCAAGATGCCACCAAGACATTTGGAGGTCAAGACCAAGACAAGACCAAGACATTTGGAAGTCCAGACCAAGACGAGACCAAAACATTTGGAGGTCGAGACCAAGACATTTGCAGGTCGAGACCATGACAAGACCAAGACATTTGGAGGTCGAGACCAAGACATTTGCAGGTCGAGACCAAGACAAGACCAAGACATTTGGAGGTCGAGACCAAGACAAGACCAAGACATTTGGAGGTCGAGACCAACACAAGACCAA
Organism: Pseudochromis fuscus; assembly: GCA_900323345.1. Taxonomy (NCBI): domain Eukaryota; kingdom Metazoa; phylum Chordata; class Actinopteri; family Pseudochromidae; genus Pseudochromis; species Pseudochromis fuscus. The sequence continues at coordinate 12,062 of OOFC01000646.1, forward strand.
GACTATATCCCTTGTACTCCCCCGGGGGTCTCCTCGTACCCCGAAGAGGAGAGGAGGTGGGGTACGAGGAGACCCCCGGGGGCGTACAAGGATGTATATCAAAGAAAAATTACAACAAAACAGAACCAAATGACCAGCATTTTTTTTGTAAATTAAGTCTGGTTTTACATAGATGCAACAGCAACAAAAGCGTGGTCGTAATTTTCCTCGCGTCTCCAGTCGTCTTCATCCACAAAGACCACATGACACCAGGAAGGCAGCAGCTACATTTTATGTTTCTCATTTATCACAGTAGTGCTGGTCTGGTCTTGATCCACCCTGTCCAAGACCGAGACAAGACCAAGTAAAAATGCCTTCAAGTCCGAAACGAGACCGAGACCCTTAAAAAATGGTCTCAATATGGGTCTCGAGACCAAGACCTATCTCGAGTACTACAACACTAATCTCTTGGTCTCTGTTGGTACGGTACAATACACTACAGGAAACTACTACAGTATCCATTTGCATTGCACTGTGCAGGCTAATCAATAACCTCCATAATCGGCTTCAAAACACAAATCAGCAAAACCAACACAGCTCCATGAGAGACTAATCTAATAGATTAAACCACTGTAATGAATTCATAAACATTTAATGGCTCCGCATGGTTTGACATCGGCAGTATGAATCCAATGAGACAGGTGTTTTTCTGGGAGACGAGATGTGATGTAACACTCGCTCTCAGCAGCAGAGCACCGGTCGAGGGCAGGTGAGTCGTAAAGAGTAAGAACCACCACTGAATTTTTGCACTGAGTTAAGGTCATATCACCTCCTTGAGATTCAGCGTCACAGTGTGATACCCACCCGGTCTCTACTCCACATAAAAGGCTCTATAAAAGCCCCTCAGTTAACAACCTTTAGAAAAAAAAAGAAATGAGGCCATAACTTACCTACCAAATCTCAAGATACAGATCTCACGCTGGAACTGAAAGCAATGCTGCTCTCCTGACATTTTTCTTTATATTCGTCTCGGTTGGATGATTTTGTGGTAGATTTACAGTTTTTTTTTAATGTCGGCTGTATTTTAGAAGCATCCTTATTTTCAATAAAGAGAGGTAGTAAACTATTTCAGTGCATTAGGTTAGTCATTGGTGATATCTTTTAAATGTCTGCATCCTTCAATATTACTGCGTCGATAACAGTCGCTCAGTATTCTCCTGCCGGTGTCTCCAAGCTGAGCCTTTGTGCTTGCAAACCCTCATTCTGCTCTCTGCAGGAGTAAAAAGCTTTGCAACAGAGCAGGTCTCTATTAGCCCCTCAGATGGAAAAGAAAGAAACTCACCAGTGAGGACTACTCTACAGGCAAATCATTTTTCTCATATTGCATTTGCAGTTTCTATTTATTCTTTTTTTTCCCTTTAGTCCACGAAGGGTAATGTACCAGCAAACTGCAAATGGCGGTGCTTCATCTTCGCTGGTCAGTGTTTAGGTTGCAGAGGCACAACTGTATTGATTTTATTGTTCAACACTTCACATTGACATCTTGAAAGGGTTTTGGCAGAGTCAGCTGCAAAGCTATTCAGTAATGCAATTAAAACAATACACCGTCCGGGTGCACGCCATTTGAGTTTCCTAATGAAGGTGGATATTACTCTGCGGATTCTGTAAATTTCTGATCTGCGTCCGTGTAAACCCACAAGGGCAGACGTGCAGACGTTTTGCAAGAGAGCATCCTGCAGGATAAAAAAAATGAGGAGGTTACAGAGTTGAAGAAGATGTGGAAACCATTTTTGCAGACTGAGTGCGTTCACTGCATCATCCCCAGCTGCTGTTTTGTAGAATGTCATATTTAATCTATGTAATTATTGTCATGCAATTTTATGCAGCACTTCGCCTGGATCAAAGTGCTCCTGGTTGCACCTACGCAGCGTTTTAACATTCCTGTTGAGAAGAAATGAAACTCATTCGGTTCACAATAATGCCTCTGGAACATGTTTTTCCTCTTCTTGCGAATCTGACATCAGGGAGATTACCTTCTCCGTCTCCTGCAGCTGAAAATATCTTGCAAGCAGAGATAGTGGCCAGACGGGTGGGCAGTTAAGCCCATTACGCACACACATTTTTATTGAAATGAGTGTGTGTGACCATTTTCTGCAGGTTAGGAATCCATTAAAACATTTTCTTTGTACCACTTCAGGGTTATCTGCCTTTATGTGCTCTTGAGAAAACCCTGAATGTCTCATTTGTTTTGTTTATTTTCTTTACGCTTATTTTCTCTTGCTTGTTTAGCCTTTACACTGTATTTGATGCGTCGGCTGACAATTATGATTTCAGGTTAAACCAAAGTTTATGACTGAAACTCCAAGATTTTGTTGAAAGCTTACGTGGCATCACTCGTTGGTTTGTGTACTTTCATGTTGAAGCCGGGAGTTTGGCATTTGAACGGCACCATATTGGTTGACCATATTTAGACACACAGGGAGGAGGCCGGGGCGGCACAGTGGTGCAGTGGTCAGCACTTGCACCTCACAGCAAGAAGGTTCTGGGTTTGAATCTCAGCCTCTCTGTGTGGATGTTCACCCTGTGTGTGCATGCGTGGGTTTTCCCCAGGCGCTCTCACAGTGAATTGATTGATAGGTGAATTGATTGGTCTAAAACTGACCAAAGGTGTGAGTGGGAGTGTGAATGATTGTTTGTCTTTGTGTTCGCCCTGCGTTAGGCTGACTCTGCTTTTTGCCCATTGACAGCTGGGATAAGCTCCAGAGGACCCCTGCGACCCAAGTGTGGAGAAAGCAGGTATAGAAGATGACTGACTGGTGATGGGAGGAGGCGCTTGAACTTGAGGACACACTCAATATCTATGAGACTCAAGATCAGATTTAGTCTCGTTGAAGATCAGACCTGTCAATCAAACTGTCACTGATAAAACCGGACTTTTGCTAATGACATCAGAGTGACTTGTGGTGATTTCAGAGTTTTTTGGAGCCAGCATCTAGTGGCCATCAGTGGTACTGCATCTTTTTCCACTTCCTCTTTAATCTTGTTTTGCTTCATTTATTTCTATATATATTAAACGACATAAAGACATAGCTGTGGAGCATAATTAGCTCTCGTCTGTGTTGAACATTTGTTTACATTTGTTTACAGGATACCTAGGGACTTTCCTATTTTTAGCAACTGGACAATCCTCCTTGCAAAGGTCGAGGGGGAGATGGGAGAGGCATCAGCGTGTCCATGCTGTCTTTTAAATGGTGGTTGTAACTCAATACCAGCATGCCAGTACGTCACCAGTTAACAATGAGATCTGGGAGTCAGCTGGATGGGACACGTGACTTTTGGATATCTCTTTGATTACCTGAAAGTCACACAAACGCTACCAGTGGCAATAATAATATTTCTCATAAATCTGCAGTGGGGGAAGAAAAAAAAAAACACGGGTTAATTTGCAGTGGGAAGCAGGCTGAATGTCACACTGAGTTTATTTACAGCATCCTACAAGCATGATACATGATTTAATACTGCATCTAATGAAGTATTAAAGTGCACAGCAGTACACAACGTGGTGTAGGCTTCATATTGTTGCTTCTCCACACCCTCTGTGAAATGATATGTCAGCAAGATACTGTAAACACTGTTACGATTTAAACCCGAATCCGACTTTAATAACCAACCACATGATTTAAAGCACATTCCTCCTACATCCTCTCTCAGCTACTTCATTTAGTAAAAGCTGTTCAAGAACCTGCATCAGTATAGTTACTATCTTAAAATATATTCAGTTTGTAGTAAATAACATTGGCTAGCTGCACAATAATTGGTACTATTTTGGTCATAATTACTGTAAACACCCACTGATTGCAACAGATGACCAACATGTGGGTGTAAAAAATAAATAAATAAATAAATAAAATTGGTGATGGTAGCCAGCAGGTCAACGCAGAGTAGCTCACATGTGACTGTGGGTACAGGGGTGAAGTGTTTATATGTGCGATTACATGTGTGCGCTTGTAGGTAGGCGGTGGAGACGAGGGAGGATGTTTGCATATGCCAGTCTATGTGCGCGCGTGTAAATCTAAATGCTGCTTGTGTATTTGCATGTGCATCTGCTGGAGGAACATTGTTCTGATGCACAATACGCGCCTTTGACATTCTGGCTCCACCTGTCAGTGCAAACAAAGGCCTTTCTCCCAGGCTTTGACGTGTGTGAATCTGCTGCTGGCCAGGAGAGATAGCAGTCCCGTGTAGGACATGTGTGGGTGGACAGCCCCAGCGGAGTCCTCCCTGACCTCCTGCGTGATCCTCCTCTCGGGCTGCATAACTTACACCGAAGCTCAGTGGGAAAACATTAGCGAGGAGGTGGCTGCACTGAATGAATGCACTGACATCTTGTTCCAGTGATTGATGCAGACACCTTGTCAGTAAGGTGGTAATAAGAAGTGACACTCTTCCTCATTGCGATCAAAATGTGCCAAATAAATCACGACCGTCACGACACTTCAATTTTACGTTTCTTTTTTTACCCTCCCCTTTGGATTATTTATAACAAAAAAATAGCATTTTCAAGTCCATGAAAAAAATGGGAGATTTGAATTTATTCATTTAAATGTCATCATGTGAGTTATGTGTATGTCCTATTTTAACTTTTCACTAAAAATGTTTTTTGCTGAGATTGGAGTGAAGGTTAAATTTAGACTCTCAACCAATCCTAGTTGCAAAAATACCTGGGGAGGAAACTTATAATTTTAAGGGGACACATTTGAAGACTTAGGAGGAAAATTATAAACTTATTTTATTTTAATTATCTATCCTGATAACAGCTGAACACTGTGGCAGTGGGGAGGTTATTAAAACTAGGAAAATAGCAAGAAAAGACGTTTCAGAGGTTAGTTAAAAATTATATAATGTTTGAAATGTTAAACCTAGAGTATAGTTTCAGCCATTTAGCCAATATTTCAACAATAATCTATCAAAACAGTTGGCTAAAAGTCAGAAATAAAAACCTGAAACGTCCACCAGACCACCCAGTTGTATGTTAACTTCCTAATAATTAATTGTGTTTATTATTGTTAATTTTTAAGCTCAATTCAAGTGATGATGATGAGACTCAGGGTGAAGGAAAAGACCTTAACCAAAGATTTCTGGTTGAATATTAAAACATAAACATCAGTTGACTTGAAAATTGTTGCCATATCAAATTTGAGAGCAGATCAATCCATCCATCAACCAGTCACACCCTATCCCACTGCAGCATCTCACACTCAGGACTCAGGATAAATAAAGATGCCACCTTGTCATCATCCATTCAATCTCTCTGCGCACGCGCTGTGTTTTTAAATATATATCCTCTCCTCATTTCCTGAACTTTCTGGCCAAAAGCAACACAGTCTTGACATGAATCCTCCCTACAGGTGGCCATGTGACAAACTTTTATTTCAATATGTCAGATTTTAATTACGTCTCTCCTGCTGTGCCAGCTAATTTGATGAGGACCGGTCTATTGGCGCAGCAAGTTTGATGTCAGTCAGGCTGACGGTGTAGGAGTTGAGACCCTTCAAACTGTGAAAAATTAACCTTTAAATATAGCACCCATCAATCAGCATGGTCTCAAGTTTATGAAAATGCTTCAAGACACATGCTTTCCTACAGATGTGATTGATTTATTCGTTTTTATTTCCAATTCATTTTCCACCCTGCACAACTATTTATAAAGTTGATCCTCCTGCCTCTTGCTCCCACATCTTCACCCCTAACTTGGTGGTCAGGTTTATTCCTCTGAACCTCTGGGTGGTGGTGGTGGAGGTGGTTGCTGCAAAATTTAAACCCATTAAATTGTGTCCTGCAGCCAAGGCAGCTTCTGAGGTGTTGGCAACATGAGCTCGACAACAACAAATCCAGGCCAATGACACAGTGAGTGCTTTTCAAATTCCTGTGCAGTGGAAGGGGAGTTTATATCTGATACATCACCTCACAGTCAGTCACAGAAACATTACACCGATGGCACGAAGATCACAGTCAGAAACATAAAAAATGAGCAGCCCTCATGATATGTTGCTTTTATATCCTCCTGTGGACCTTTAAAGTGTCTGTGGCTGCAACACGACGTTACACTGGGTGACATTTATGGCATTGTAACTCTGGGAACACATTCACTTTCCCCCCCTCAGTTTGTTTTGTCATGTCTGTACACTTGTGATAAACCCATCCTGCCTGCGGTGATTACATTTCCCCTCCCTGTAGAAGCTGCCTATCTTCATTACTGACAACATTCACTGTGATACATATGTTACTGTACAGAGGAATGAGCTACAGAGCGGTCTACAGTATAAGTGTGAGAACTGGGGAAGGTGGTGTTATATAAGATGACTACATGGGGGGGGGGGATCTGTGGTCAAACACAACCCCCCCAGCCCTCAGCATACACAGGGACTCACTGCGCAAAGTGAACCGCTCATCAAGTCAATATCTCACACATATGTCCCTTTAATAGGCGCGATTCCTCAAATGCGTTCAAGGTCCTTGGAGACCATAACTGCAGTCCTATTATTTCTACCAGGCTATTTACAGTCTCAAATCATCGCCGGATCATTACCTCAGACTTGGCGGAGTTAAGTCCGAATAATTCAAAAATGAATAATTAATTTACTGTTGTTTATCTTTTAGCTGAGTTTTCTTTTCAGATAATGCAAGGGAGGGCAGGTTGGAGGGGCTGGGTGGTGGTGGTGGTGGTGGGGGGGTTCATGAGATGAAATATTCAGTGGCCTCGGCTGTGCTTTCAAAGCTTGTGTCCATACTTGGAGTCTGGATGCCTGGCCCTCCCCTGGGATCCTTCAGTAAGGGGATGTATGTGTCGCTGTGACAGGAGCGCATGGCGTTGTCCCAGACCCCCGCGCCGCAAACATGTTTATGTGCGCCGGGTGCAGCCTTCAGCTCGCCGTCGCCAGTGCGCAGCGCCATCAGTTCAATCTCGTGCTTGGCCGCAGTCTCCAGCACCTGTTGCTTGTTGTAGAACAGGACGAAATTGTTGATGATGGGGTGTATGGGCAGGGCTATGGCGATGACCCCGCACAGAAAGCTGATGGCCGCGTTACACCGACCCAGAGTGGTCTTTGGATAGACGTCTCCATACCCCACTGTGGTCATGGTGATCACAGCCCACCAGAACGACTGTGGGATGCTGGTGAACAGTGTGTCCGGGTGGTTCTGCTCCATGGTGTAGCCCAGTGCGGAGAACAGGAAGACCCCCACGCCCATGTACATGAGGAGCAGTCCAAGCTCTTTGAAGCTGCTCTTCAGGGCAGATGTGAGGGTCTGGAGTCCAGAGGAATGGCGTGCCAGCTTAAAAATGCGCGCAATGCGCATTATGCGTAAAGCCTGCACCGCCTGCTGCACGTTAGCCAGCTCCATCACTCCCGCGCCGAAGGAGGTCAGAACCAGCACCACAAAGAAGGGCATGATCGCCATGAAGTCGATGATGTTCATGAAAGCCAGAACGAATTTGATTTTATTTGGGGAGGAGATCAGACGGAGGACGTATTCAATAGTGAACCAGCCGATGCACACCGTCTCGATGACCTCCAGAGTTGGGTGCTCTGTGAGGTGACCCTCCGAGTCTTCCACCTGCAGGTCGGGGATGGTCCCCACGCACATCACCACGGAGGAGATGAGGATGAAGATGAAAGAAACTATAGCGATTATGTGCGCGGGCAGCGAGGAGTCCGGCTTCTCCATCAGCCTCCAGAGGCACATCTGGAAGCGCTGCCAGCCTCCTGCAGACGGATCTCCCTCTCGGTCCACCAAGATAGTTCTCACTTTCTCCGCAATCTCTGCAAGTTCATCCTCCACCTCCTTCAGATGACATTTACAACATTCATCCAGAAAATCTGAGCCGATTTTCCAGAACTCCATCTCCTTCATGAAACAAATTGGGCAGATGCCTCGTTTCATGTGTATCTCCCCATAATAATACAACTCAATTATGCATTTAAATGCTTCAGGGTCTCTGTCAAAATAAAATTCTCCCGTTTCAGGGTCGTAATCGTCACACAGTGATAATATTTCTTCTGAAGAATTAAGTGAACAATCCACCAGTTCTGCCAGTCGAGTCTCCGGGTAGCGATTCAACACGTCCCCGTATAACACCTGTTTCACCCCGCCGATGTTCACCACAATCTCTGTCTCCTCACTGGCTTCAGAGCCGTTGCAGTCCGCATACCGCGTCCTCTGGATCCCCCACATTATGTTGACAAGTCCGCCACAAAACAGTCCAACTGATCGAGATTTGCACAAAACTGTTCACTGACAAAGAAAACGCAAGTCTCTCCAAAAGGCGCTGTGCGTAAAGCCTCCAAAATCTTCTTAACTCTGTGTGTCAGTCGGGAAAAAAATATAAATATTTTTGCTCAGAAGTGACTGCAGCGTGAAGTCTTCTCAGTTTCATACAGCCGTGTTTGGCAGTGAACAGTGCGCCTGTGCGCTCTGAGAAAGTTGGCATTGAAGTGCGCCTATTGTCAAGTGCGTCAACCCAACCCAAACCTTTCTTCCGGGAATTTTTTTCGAAATAAAACCTAAAAAAAAAAAGTAAAGGGTGGACGTACATATGCAGTATTTCTCTTTGATGTATAAGAAAATAAAAGCGAAAAAATAAAAATATAATGTAAACATAAGTACCGTAAATACTTGGTTTCCCACCACTGTTTAATACAACATTAAACTGCATGACTTAGATGCTATGAAAAGCATCCTCCTCATTATTATATACATATTTTGATTATTTAAAAATTATTTTAAACACTGACAACAATATGTGGTTTGACTGTTTTCAGTGCCATTATAAATCCTGTTAATACAAATAATAGGACATCAATGATTGCAATGTGATTGTGACTAAATTGGTAGATAAATGTACTACTATATTAGAGATAAAGCTACATTGTCCCTTTTTATCCATCCAATAAACTCATAATGATCCCAAGTGGTAAGATAATCTATGCAGCTTTTATTTTTTAGGGTGGACTCCGTGCCATCCGTTTGCGCGGTGATTGTCTGTGGATGTCTTTACGCAGCGCAGTGCAGCCAGGCGCAGCAGATCATAAATCTCCGCTGCATGTGATGAATTGTAAAGTAGCAGGAAAATCATGGATACACTCTCTGTCTGGTGGCAGCTGTAAAAGAGCAACAATTGGGTAAAGGTATCGATCAGAAAGCAGCACTGCGCCTCTAACCAACCTCCCCGTAGCCTCAAGTCTTTGTCCAATAACCAAAAAGCTCGACACATTATCCATCATCCATTTTGAATTCATCATGTCACGCAGATGAAACAGACTAATTAATAATCACTTAATCCAAGGGCGAATATAGACTCTATAACTAATAGACCATTAAAAAAAAAAACCCTATATATGGCTCGAGTGAAGCAAACTGGAAGCGATCACAGTTTTTCATTTTAATGGGATTTTTATAGTCTAATCAGACTATTTATACATCAGAGTGTTTTTCTGAATATACATCTTCAGGGTAACATTTCTTACAACTTGCACTTAAAGTACATCTATACATTTCTGCAGCAGCCTACAGTGATTGATTGACAGCCAGACTGAACCCACAGCATGTCTTATTGTTTGTCTCCACCTAGTGACAACAGCTTGCACCATGCACTGCTTTCTGTAAACAATGCTGCAGTCTATTGAGAACCATCTATTGAGAAATTCATTAATAAGTCATCAAGAAAGAAATTCAATAAACTCTAAAGTTTGTGTTGTGAGCTATTGTCAAATCATAAAACAAACAAACAAAACATATCTGGAGTGAAACCTTCAATGCAGTGGAGGCAAGTCCACTTTAAAGCACTAAAGAAAAAAAAACAGTTTGAAAGTTTGTGTACTGGGAAGATGAGATAAGATAAGATTTTATTAACATTAATTATAATAATAAAGGGAAATTAGGACATAATAGCAGCAACATCCAGACACACACATTCACACCTGTGTAAAATAAGATAAAATAAAACAGAATATAAAATAGTAACATACATAAAAATAAAATACAGAAACATGAAACAGAATGTATTAAATATTGAAGCTGTAGATTAAAGATGTAATAAGATAAGATGGGACTGGGATGTGTTATATGAGTGCCACACAGCAGTGAAGTGCAGTAAATGTGCAGGAAAGTTTTATAGTCTCCCTGACTGTGATGCTGCTGCCCCAGCAACATAACAGCATAAAAGATGGAGGTGGGTCTGACCCTTGAATCTGAGGACACTGCCCAATGGACTGGTCTCACTGTAGACCTCAATCAAACTAACCACGCCTCTAAATATTCTCCTTTTTGAAGCTTGATATCTCCTTAATTATGTTTTTTTTTTTCAGATGCACCACCAGATCACTGACGACAAGATTTAACTTTCACTAGTGACATCAGAATGACTTGTGGGAAAAAACATACTGACAAAGTATTTCATGAGTGAAAACTATGATTTTTGAATGGAAGTCAAATGGAGCCAGAGTTTTTTGGAGCTAGTGGCCATCAGGAGTATTGCACCTTCTTCACTTGGGCATTGGTTTCATTTTTCACCCCTAGTTGCTTTGTGTATTTCTATACAGTCGATGGTTGTTACATACATTTACTTTACTATTTTAGTTTCATATACTTCCCCTGCACTACATGTTAAAGAGGCATGTTGTGTAAAGTATTCCTCTGTGGACCACTGTACGCTGGTTTAGGAGATTACAATGATACTCTTATAAAACACAATGCATTCATCAGGCTATGAAAATAATGCAAATACAATAAATATTCTAATATTATAAAACTAAAAATTTGTGTTACTTAGTATTTGTTTTCTTGTGTTTTTGTGAAATGGCTACACAGCAAAATCTTGTCTTTGGAATAAACTCAATGGGAGCTAAAATCAACTCAATTCAAGTGTACATGTGAGATCTAATACACTCTAGGCCAAGGTGAAAGTAACTCTTCAGGAGTTAAAACTGAACTCTTCTGGGAGTTAAAGAAACAAATCTCATGCCCAGTAAAATAAAACTCTCACCTGGGGTTCATTTTATATGAACTCTGTCATGTTAATATTTTAACGGTGGGTGAGGGTGAATATTTAATGGAGTTCATATTTCTATTTAATTTTATTTTTAACTGCACTAACTACCTCAGTCACTGTGCCTACATGACTTTAACTGTATGAAGAAGTCTTTGTTATTGGCATGCTGCACACAGTACACACACAACAAAATACCATTTATAACTATTATTAACACACACACACACACACACACACACACACACTTCATTTTATAACATGTTAAACTCTAACACCTTCTCGACCACGTAACTATAAAACTCACACAAGACAGAAACATGAACACATTACTAAACAACATTTACCTGCAACATGTCACATTCCCATTAGTCACTGCAGCTAACAGTCCAATCAGAAGGCTCAGCGAGTGCCACAATATTTCATTTCTGTATTTCTGTTACATTAATCATATGGTTTAACAGACACAAAAGTTAAAACAGTGTCACAACTTTGCTGACATTAGAAAAACAACAAAAATAACATTTCAAAGGGTGTTTATTTACTGCTTTTACATTAAAAATTAGCCTGGGGGGGATCTCTTGCATACAGCTGAATATATAATAAAGGTTTTCTATTCTAATATGTGCAATGTGTATGAAACTACCTACATAGCTGACACCAGCAGATCTCTTGAACAGGTGAGAGAAGGAACCACTGACATAAAACAAAGCCACATGGAGGTGGTGTAGGAAGGTCAGACACTGCTTAATGATGAACATGGCCGACAGACACATCCTCCTCTGGGCCCCTCTGCACCCACCTCCTCATCCACAACTCCAGGCTCCACAGGCCAGACACCGCCTGCTGCTGTGTCTCTGCTGCCCGCCATCCAGCTCGTTCTTCAGGTGCTACAACCAGAGCCTTCTCCAGGAGGTGAGGAAGGAAGGCATGGTAGAGGACAAAAATGGCTTGTCTAAGCTGAGAGGGGATCTGTGACCATGTGGATATACTCCTCACCCAGAGATTCATAACCAGGAGCAGAGAATACAACATGTCCAATAACTATTTACTTTAAACAATTATAGTATTGATCCCAGTGCGGATACCTGAAAATGTTGTTAAACCATAGTATCCGAGATCTGAAAGCAGCTCGATCTCTCATCTCTAGTCCAGCCTTCTGTTGGATCCTACAGTCATGAATACAAATGTTCATACACTGAACAACTTTTGCTTTCACTGCTCGTATTTTGAAAATAACCAGCTTATCTATTGCTTGAACCTATGGGGATGGCTAGTGTGATGTCACGACATAACCTCCGTGTCCAAACCAGCTATCGCTAATGAAAACACTATGGCAGTTGCCAAGGAACCGGTCACCTTTTTCACGGTGACATTGTATTTTGCGGACTTTCCAAAATCCATGAAAAAGGGCCTGAACTCTTATAACTCAAATACAGTTGTAAACATGTGTATGCTGACAGGTGGAAGTCTGAAAGGGAAAGTTCAGGCTTCAATGAAAAATAAAATTTACGAGGTTGAGGTGAGGGAGCAGCTAGCTTAAGGGTGTCGATCATCAGATAACTTTACGCTATCTGTGTAAATTATTTTTTACCGAGCTATTTTAGAGTAAGTATCCTTTGTTGACAACTGAACTGAGTCTGGAAATGTCTTACAAGCCCAATTCTGGTTAGACAGCTCAGGACGCTGTTGTTAGCTTAGCGTAACGTAGCACAGCTCAGAGCGTTGTTCTCCGTTGCAGTGTCAGAGTTTTTGTGAAGATTAGCAAAGTTGTTTTCACTCAGGTGCACGTTGAGGGTCAGGAAGTCAAGGCAAGTTCTTGTTCTTGCGCTATCGGGAGGGCCAAGTGCCACCATGTAGCAGCTCTCCTCATTTGGGCCGAGAAGAATTGTACTCGCACGGATGTCGAGTGCGCATGGAAGAGGCGTTTTCGTCCTTGGGAAAGCGATAGTAGGATATAGT